>PQFF01000021.1:688396-783026 GCA_003547095.1 Diversispora epigaea
TTTTAAAAAAAATATATTTTCAAACTTTCTATTAAAGTAAATTTTATGATAATCTGTGAAAGAATTTAAACAATATATTGTCCGGTGCAAAAATGTAGATACACCAATATGTTAATATACAAAATTTTTTTTTATAAAATTAATATATGTATTTGAAATTTTATTTTGTTTTTTCATATTTTAAAATTTATTTTTCTATTATTTTTATTAAGATTTCCCCTTTACAAAAAAAATTTTACTATAATACATCAATTTCTTCAATATCAGAATTTTCATCATCACTAATATCCAAAATCACGTCATCACTTAAATCCCTATATTCTTCTGCCTTACCAAGTGATTTTCTCCAAAATCCAACAATAGTTTTAGAAGTAATCTTTTCTTTAAATGCATACAATAATTTGTCTCTAATAGAAAGAAGATTAGGATGAGGACCAGTCCTGGCAACCTCTCCTTTTACAATTGCCCAAATTCCTTCAATAGGTTGAAGTTCACAGTGGTATGGAGGAGTATAGAATAAGTTATGACCATACCTTTCAGCTATTTGATTACATGCAAAGGGTACGTTTGATTTATTTTGTTTTATTAATTCATATAGTTCTGCTTTACTGGAACCTTCTGGAATATTTATATTCTTTGACATTAACCATGAGATTAATGCATCTTTTCTTGAGTTTGATGATGGCACTTGTTCAACCCGACGTTTGTGATAACGAGCCCCATCCATGTAAATATCTGCTGATCCATATCGTTCATAAACATTGGAACAAAGCTTGTCAAAAAGGTCTTCAAAAATCTCAGCTGTAAAATTCCCGTGGTAGTCATTATGATTGGCTACAATATTAGAATTGCGAATAATTTCAGGAATTTCTTCCCAAGCATCTGCATTTGTTCGTTTTCTTCCTCTTGAAGAAGGTGGTTTAATTGATGGATCCCATAATAAAATGGAATTAGGTATAATTTCACCATAAATTTTATTAGTGTTACCATTTCGCATTACAGCAATAGCTCCAAATATAATAATCAAAGGTCCATGCCCTGGCGAAGAGACAATCCCATGATGTGGCACCCATGTGCGATTTGAAGTGTGATGTAAGTGACAATACGATTCATCCAAAAAAATTTCAGGTCTGTTGGGAACATTATTTCTGCCCTGCAAATTTCCAAAACGTTTTCTTAAATAAATGTTTCGAAAAGCTACATTTGCAAGGGATTCATGTAAAATATTTCGATGCTCACCACGGCCATAAAAATAGCCCAGACTATGCAATATACGAAGTAACTGCCATTTTGAAAGAACAAAATCTTTTTCAGCAAGTTTTTGACGTAATATAGGTGTTGAAAGTGGGGAACCGGAAGTGTTTGCTGATAAAACTAAGCTATGTATAACTTTTGCAATATTAGAATCAGGTTTTTCTTTAGGTCGGCCAAGTTTTTTATGTGTTGATAAATTCTCCTCATCATTTTTATTATATTCAGAAACTACTCGTGCAACTGTAGCCTCTCCAATACCAAGAACCGTAGCAACTTGCTTGCGTAGTGTTAGGCTTTGAAAATGGTCTGGATTTTTTCTAGCATCCAAAAAGTATTGGTGAGTACTAAAAATCATCTGTCGTTCGCGACTAGTCAATGGACCTTTCCCTTGATTTACATCGACCATGGAAAAAAAAAACAGCCAATTAAATGTAAAAAATTTAAATTGAGAATCATACTTACCTTTTTTATAATTCAAAATTTTCGTACCATTCAATTTGCGGGATTTCTATAATTGGTGAAATTTGTGTAGCGATTTTCGTGTATCTACATTTTTGCACTGGACAATAATAATATAAATATTTTTTATTTGTTTCTAAGTAAAGTTTTTATTTTCACTAAAAAATATTAAAAACTGTAATAATTAAAGTTGTAGCTCTCATGTTTGGCTATATGTATGTATAAGATAGTTGATATCTGTGATAAATATTCATCAAAATCAAAAGACTTTACGATTAATTATGCAATTGAATATTTTTGGTTAATTTCATTTAAAACAAAATTTATGTGCAAGTATTCATCCAATTTTAACAAAAAAAGTATCATATGATAGCTCTTGATTAGAGAATTCGTTTTAAAAAAAGTTTTATATAATTTTGATTATCCATTTTGTTACAATTCGTTTTGAAATTTATAGATAAATCTAGTAAGGATCTTGCAACAAATGATTGTTGATCACTTTATTTCGATATAATATTTTTCAAAAGTTGTTACATATAAAAATTTCCTCAATTCTTATGCTATAATTCTCAAATGTTTACAGTAGATGCATAACATGTTTGTTTTTAAGGTTAATTAAGCTTTATTTTGATGTTTTTTTATTAAATAATAAATAATTAACAATTATCTATTAAAATTCAAACTTTAATTATTTCTTCAATTCTCATGATATTTTTGTGACAAGTGTACACTATATTTGTCTTTAAGATTACTTAGCAATACGTTTAACTTTTAATTAGTAAAAAATAAAGTTTCATATATGAGAACAGTTCATAATTATTTGTTAATATCAAGTCAAATTTTTAATAATTTCGATCGTTTTTAGTCGTGTCTAAGTAAAGTTCTGATTTTAATTAGAAAATGTCAAATATAGTATTAATAAAACTTGTAGCCCTTATTCTAAGCTACAAGTCTGTATAAGATAGTTAGTACTTATGATGAAAAATTATTGAAATCGAAAGACATTATGGTCATTAATTCAATTTAGTATTTTTGGTTAATTTCATTTAAAACACAATTACTGCACAAGCAAGCATCAGATTTTAACAAATAAGATATAATATGATAGCCCTTTGTTAGGGGATTCTTTTAAAAAAAAGTTTATGCAATTTGAATTATTACTTGTGTATAATTCACCTTAGAAATTTATTAAAAAATTTAGTTGGCCGGATACTTTTCATCCGGAATTATATAGAGGCGTTCTAGAACACTATATATACGAAACGTCCGGAGAACACACTAAAACGGTGCGTTTTAGTACGCTATATATATGAAACGTTCAGAGAACGCACTAGAACGGTACGTTCTAGTACGCTATATATACGAAACGTTCGGAGAACGCACTAGAACGGTGCGTTCTAGTACGCTATATATACGAAGTGTTCGGAGAACGCACTAGAACGGTGCGTTCTAGTACGCTATATATACGAAACGTTCGGAGAACGCACTAGAACGGTGCGTTCTAGTACGCTATATATACGAAGTGTTCGGAGAACGCACTAGAACGGCATATTTAATACGCTATATGAATGTAGGTGGTGTTCGTAGGACACTATAGATCGGTGTATTTTGGACGCACTAGAACGTTTATATTTAATTCCTGATGTTATAAGTGATAAAAAAAACGATTTTTTATTTATTTATACAGTGCGAAACCTCTATAATAGAAAATTACAAATTTATAAATTTTGTTTAAACTAATAATTGAATTTTTCTCAAATTATATAATTAAAATGTACTTGTATAAAGACACCTATATATGGAAAAAAATATTTTTCTCAATTTTCAAAGCTTATATAAGCATCACATGTTCTAATTTTAACCAATCAAAATTAAGAAATAAAACACATGATTTTATTATATAATTTATCATATATTGATATATTATTTTATTTCATTATAAATTGTATCAGGTACACGACAATGTGATTTATATTTTTTGACTGCAAATTCAGCCAAATGACCAGTAACTCCTTTTCTATATATATCCATATATCTCCAGGATTTTCTAGCAAATTTTCTAATAGTAATTAAAGAAACAGAATCAAGTGCCTTAGGAACTGTTTTTTGTAATCCTACCCAAGTATAATTACAATTTTCTCTTGTATATTTTTTTGNTATATGAAACGTTCAGAGAACGCACTAGAACGGTACGTTCTAGTACGCTATATATACGAAACGTTCGGAGAACGCACTAGAACGGTGCGTTCTAGTACGCTATATATACGAAGTGTTCGGAGAACGCACTAGAACGGCATATTTAATACGCTATATGAATGTAGGTGGTGTTCGTAGGACACTATAGATCGGTGTATTTTGGACGCACTAGAACGTTTATATTTAATTCCTGATGTTATAAGTGATAAAAAAAACGATTTTTTATTTATTTATACAGTGCGAAACCTCTATAATAGAAAATTACAAATTTATAAATTTTGTTTAAACTAATAATTGAATTTTTCTCAAATTATATAATTAAAATGTACTTGTATAAAGACACCTATATATGGAAAAAAATATTTTTCTCAATTTTCAAAGCTTATATAAGCATCACATGTTCTAATTTTAACCAATCAAAATTAAGAAATAAAACACATGATTTTATTATATAATTTATCATATATTGATATATTATTTTATTTCATTATAAATTGTATCAGGTACACGACAATGTGATTTATATTTTTTGACTGCAAATTCAGCCAAATGACCAGTAACTCCTTTTCTATATATATCCATATATCTCCAGGATTTTCTAGCAAATTTTCTAATAGTAATTAAAGAAACAGAATCAAGTGCCTTAGGAACTGTTTTTTGTAATCCTACCCAAGTATAATTACAATTTTCTCTTGTATATTTTTTTGTTGCTCCCCAATACATTTCAATAAAATTTAATTCACAATGATATTTTGGATAAAATATACATTTGTGACCTGCAGATGTAATTGCTGTTTCAAGTTTTGATTTTTGATTTAAAAAATCTGGTTGTAATAAAAGAATACGACGAGCACAACAATTTGTACAATTTGGATCTATAATTTTTTCCTTTCCAACACACAATTTACAAGTTGTCAATAATTTATTATTAGTTTGCCATAAACCACGTTCTAATATGATTTGTTTCATTCCCTTTGGTTGATCAGGATATATAGGATGATCTGAAGGAAAAACCATTTCCTGAATTGTATTATTAGAACCAAAAACAGTAGAATGCATTATTGGTTGATTTGCACCCGGTTTCATGTTCATTTTATATGCATTTAAACTATCTTCAGGCATGGCACCATGATTTGTACTATTATCGAATGCAAAAACTGCTATTGCATTTGGATGTACAATTTCAAAAATTGGAATAGCATAATTGACTACTTGATTAAGAAGATGATCTGATGTCTACCATCCATCTTCATTTTTACCAGGGCATAAAAACTTTCTTGCTTCAATAGGTACATTTGGATATAAATGTGAAAGTTCTTCATTAAGTTTCAATCGACCAATTGTTTCAAGAAGAAACTCACTAACCATTATTGATTTGCCTTGTCCCTTTTTACTCAAAAGAGGTTCCCCAATTGGTGCCCAGACAATAGGTTGATCATCATTGGCATAAAATAAGCATTCATCATGTGTAACAAATATGTGAAGTTTTTCATTTGAATTTAAAGTTGGATATTTTTCTTGCATATCATCTCCTTCATATATAGACATCCATTTTTCTAATTGTTCCATATTATTTAAAAACTCTTCACAATATTTGAGAACATCTGGATGTTCATGACCATCAAAATAAATGCCTTTCTTATGTCCTTGTGGTACCACTCCTATTTTCCGAAGCCAAATTCGAGCAGTTTTTGTAGAGATAGTTTTTTTTCCAACTGAATTATGCAATAATTTTGATTCAACAAAATTTTTGTATTCTTTAGGTGTAGTTTTCCCACCAGATTCATGAATAAAAACTTGACTGGCATGAATTATATCTTCATCATCAATTAAAGACTGGATTTTTTGATGAATTCCTTGTTTCGATTTTGGAAATAAACCATTTTTTAACCAGTATTTTGCATGTTCCCAAATAATTTTTGCCTGATATTGGCCCTTTTGATATACTTCTAATGCAGCTTGTAAACTAGATTCCATTTTTGTTAAACCATGCTTTTTCCAATAAACAAAATAAGAATGCAAGGAACGGAATTGAAGGTAATCATATGCATTTTGTTTTTTTGTACTAATAAGTTTAGATTCAAGTAATCTCACTTTATTGACAAATTCTTCATCAATCTTTTCATCATAATTGGTCCAATTATTGTTTCCAATTTTTTCATCATCATTGATTTCATTATTATCATCATCAGTCTTTATAATTTCTTTGTCATTAGTCTCTATAATTTCTTCATCATCGGTTTCTATAATTTCTTCATCATCGGTTTCTATAATTTCTTCATTATCAGTTCCTATAATTTCTTCATCATCGGTCCCTATAATTTCTTCATCAACAATAATTTCATCATTAACATCAGTCCCATAAATTTTGCTAACAACATTTCGATGTATGTCTGGTGCAGTCTTGGGTAGTTCATCATTATTATCATATACTTCAGAAGAAACAAAATAATTGGTGATGGGGCGGGTATTTTTTGCAGCTTTGGTGTATAAGCCCGTTGGTCCATGCTTTCGATATTTAGTGGCTCGAGAATTATCGGTATAATTACGTTTTTTAGGTGTCCAATATAATTTAAAACTTGGCAAGTTTTTTATTAGGATATTGTTACCTTCGGTGTCGTTGTCTTCAGTGTCGTTGTCTTCGGTATCGTCATCTTCAGTGTTGTCGTCTTTGGTATTATCTTCGGTGTTGTAATTACTTCCACTGTTTGTTTCCGTTCCATTATTTGCTTTTAAGTAATTGCTCTCGCTTAGCTCATTCTGAGATATAAACTTCCCTCTTGGTCCATGTCCATTATTTTGAAGTCTCGTCCTGGCAGCGCGCATACCTTTCTTTACTCTCATAACGAAACAAAGAGGAGGAGCAACTGAGATCCAGAGATCCGGGAATGGTTTTAGGTAATTCAAATTGTTCTTCTGATTTCCGTTGAAAATATGGAATTATTTGACCAATTGAAATTTTTCCATGTCACATGCATAGTGTCACAATTTTGTAATACCATAGTAAAATAGCCAGACTTTGCAAGCTAATAACGTGGGCAAAAATAAAATTAAAAAAAATCTAACCAATAATTATGAAAGCCGTGACAAAGATCTATCGAATTTATCGGTTAGAATTTTAAATGTTCATACTTCATCACGTGCTATAATGGTTTAAAAAAGACAATTATTTTTTTGATTATAGAGGTTCCGCACTGTAGTGATTATTGAAAATGATTTTCAAATAAAAATTAAAATTTTTTTAATAAAAAATCGCTTATATTTATTTTTTAAAAAAAATAAATTTTTTATAAGCGATAGTAAAAAAATAATTTTTTTTTACTACAGTGCGGAACCTCTATAACCGGTCAAAAATTTTGCTATTTTTAAATGTATGTTACACCTGCCAAAAGAAGTAAATAAAAATTTTAACCGTTAATTTCGATAAATCATATCAAAAGCTACAGAAATTATCGGTTTTGATCAAAAAATTTTAAGATTTGCCGGTGTTACATAGATTTGAAATTTACACGTTTTACTATAAAAAATAAAAATTGCAAATAATAAATTTTGTGTGACTTTCTAAAAATATTACCATTTTGTAGTGTTTATGTTGCCCAATCATTTTAGCTTAGAAATGCATGTATAGATTATTATAAAAATTTTGAGTTGCATTATGTCTTCGCGCAAAAAATTAGCTGCAAAAAAGAGAGCAAAAAATCAAATTCGCAATGTAAATACAGGTCAATTTATAGAGCAATATTCAACAAGTGATGATGAATATACATTATCAAGTGATGGTTATTCAACAGATAGTTCATATGAAAGTTATTATGCCCAAAGAATATTAAAACTTGGGGATATAGTTTTTAATTTAACAGAGATTGATGAAAAAAAGAAAGCACCATATGTTGGAAATTCTACTGCAACGTATTATCGAAAATATGGACCATCTGGTACATTTACAAAAGCAGCTAAAGGTTCATTATCAATTAACCAATATTTTACAGCAAATATTACCAATAATTCACAAGAAGTTTCAATTGATGAAATAGAAACTAATACAGAATCAACAAATGATATATTGCAAGTGGAAAATTCTGAAAGTTTGCAAGAAGGAATAATGGATATTGATACTGAAGATATTTTACAATTAGAAGATTCTGAAAGTTCACAAGAAGAAGAAACAGATATTAATGATAATGATATTGAAAATATTTTTTCACAAAAAATAAAAGATTTAGAATTAATTCTTCAAGATAAAAACAAGTTTACTGTATATGAATATTTAAAGTATCGTTCAATTTATGAATTTTTAATTAATTGGAAAAAAAAATATATGTCTCGTGATGATGCTGCATTTAATGCTGCACAAAAAGTTTTTGATAAAGGGGTATATTGCGCAAGAACAATCAAAAAATGGACTAAATACTGGCTTGAAAATAAAACAATACCAATATCAATACAAGGTTGCCATCAAAAAACAAAATCATTCATTGATGATGAAGATATTATTAATGACAGTCTTACTTTTATTCGACAAAACAGTGGAAAAATAACACCAAAAAATTTTCAACAATTTATTAATTTAAAATTTCTTTCAAAAATAGAGGGGAAAAAATCAATTACATTAAAAACAGCTCGTATTTGGCTTAAAAAACTTGGATTAGTTCCACAATCTAAAAAAAAGGGTATTTATTTTGACGGTCATGAAAGAGATGATGTATTGAAATATCGTGAAAAATTTTTAAAAGAAATGAAAGAATTGGAACAATTTATGCCAACATTTATTGGAAATGAAATGACACAACTTAATCCAGAAATTCCTTCAAATCAAAAATTACATATATTTATCACACATGATGAATGTTTATTTTATGCAAATGATGATCGTCCGATAGTATGGGCACCAATTGGAGAACCTCCATTAAGAAAAAAAGGTCATGGCAAATCAATTATGGTTAGTGATTTTTTACTTGAAACAATTGGCAGATTAAAATTAACTCCTGAGCAATCCTTATTAAATCCAAATATACCAGTTGAAGCACGTAAATTTTTAAAACCTGGAAAAAATGAAGAAGGTTGGTGGACAGCAGAACATTTGATTGATCAAGTTATCAATTATGCAATTCCTATTTTTGAAACTATTTATCCAAATGCAATTGCTGTAATGGCATTTGATAATAGTACCAATCATGGTGCAATGCCAGAAGATGGTTTAAATGCTACAAAAATGAATGTTAATCCTGCAGGAAAACAGCCACGAATGCATTCAACATTTTTTGGAACAGACAATATATCACAATCAATGGTTTTTCCATCAGATCATCCACAATATCCAAATAAAGCTAAAGGTATGCGACAAATTCTAATAGAAAGAGGATTATGGAAAGAAGGATTAAAAGGTGAATGTAAATTATGTAAGGGAAAAGAAAAAAAAATAGATTCTCAAAGAATTGATTGTTGCATGCGTCGAATTTTATCATTACAACCAGATTTTATTTCTCAAAAATCTAGATTACAAATTGAAATAGAAAAAAGAGGTCATAAATGTATTTTTTATCCTAAATTCCACTGTGAACTGAATTTTATAGAAATGTATTGGGGTGCAGCAAAACATTACACTAGAGAACATTGTAATTATACTTGGGTAGGATTGCAAAGAATTGTTCCTGAGGCTTTGGATTCAGTTCCTTTAATTACAATTCGTCGTTTTGCACAAAAATCTTGGCGTTATATGGATATATATAGGAAGGGAATTACTGGTAAAATGGCAGAATTTGCAGCAAAAAAGTATAAATCTCATAGAAGAGTTCCT
The DNA here is from genome assembly GCA_003547095.1 of Diversispora epigaea. Taxonomy (NCBI): domain Eukaryota; kingdom Fungi; phylum Glomeromycota; class Glomeromycetes; order Diversisporales; family Diversisporaceae; genus Diversispora; species Diversispora epigaea. The sequence continues at coordinate 698,103 of PQFF01000021.1, forward strand.
GATAACATTTACAATGAACTTGAATCAGTTATTATTAAATAAATAAATATTAGATCACTATTTCGATCATTTTGATTATTGCTAAATCTATTTTTTAATTGGTTTATATATAAAACACGTGATTTTTACTAACCAGGAAAATTGAGAATTTTTTTTTATTCCATAAATCGATTCTATTATATGAGAAGAGTCTAATTTTTCTTACCCCAGTTAAATCCAATCACTAGATCAAGTTTTATTTAAGATTTTATAGGTTCCTATTATAGAGGTTCCGCACTGTATTTTTAATAAATTTATTTTTATCATTTTTGGTAATCACTATAAATAAATAAAATAATTTTTTTTTATAAAATAAATTTATTAAAAATAGTAAATTATTTTTTTTTACTATTTTTATTTTAATAATAAATTTATTTTTATAGTGATTATTGAAAATGATTTTTGGTAATCACAAAAATAAATAAAATAAAAATAAATTTATTAAATAGTAAAAAAAATTATTTTTTTACTATTGCTTATAGAAAATAGTATAATTGATTTTCTATTAGTAATAGTAAAAAAAAATTATTTTTTTTTACTATTTTTAAAAATTTCAGAAATTATATAAACACCTGCTATTCTTTAGGTGGGAGTTGAGGTTATTCTTCTAAATGGTATCGATATCGAGTACATTACGAAATCGATTACCATTACCATTATATAAATTCTTGACCTTTTTTTTTCCATTTCGGGTCACAAAAATCTTCCCAAAAAAGAGTATTGTTGGCAAGTGATTGAACTTAAGAACTTACCAATTGGATGAAAGTATTTGTACCGTGACTTCACTGAAAAAGGAATAATGATAGGTAAAAATCTATACTATTATAATATAATTATTTATTAATATAGATAGAAGTTATTGATAATTCGTGATTAAGATTTCTAAATCTATGCTGGTTAAATTATTTTCTCTATTTTCTTATAAACAACTAAACAACAAATTTCCAAAAATATATTTTTTTAAATTTTGAAAATTAACAAAAATGTCAATGATTTCTATAAGCAGCATTAAAGTTAGTTAAAAAAAAAAACAAATAAGATATTGTCAATACAACCATCTTTCTTGACTATTCGATTAAATATAAATATTTGATGTAATAAATGTTATTAAATATGCAAATAACTTTTCATCCAATTTTTTTATAGTTCAGAAGAATAATTTCTCTTATACGATTTATTACAATAATTTTTAAAAAGTCATATGTATCCCTGTCGAAATTCTCCAAATCTATGTTTAACTATTTTCTTATATCACAAGGACAAATTATTTCCCACACACATTAAAAATTACTTCAAATGAATAACTTACGGTATTACACAAAAATGATCGCACATAAATGATCACAATGCAAACAGACACAACGAACACAACTCAATAAAATGATTAAAAATCATATGAGCATACATAAAGAGGTTATTAAGTAAGGGTAAAAGAAAACGATGACATATTAGTATATATAATGATAAAAAAACATGGAACTAAGCTTCGAAGTAAATTCATGGATTTTATAAAAAAAGTTCGTTTTATTTCATTAAAAATTTTGATATTCGCCTCATTCTGGGTTTCTTTTATACTGTTTTTTCTATTAAATCAGAATCTTTTATCTGAAAACCGCTCAGAATTTTTCTTTGGCTTTGCAAATTATATATGTATATTAATTATTGAAGTTCTAAATAAATTAATCTAAACCATGAAACTGAAACTATAAACTTATATAAATGCATAAAGGAATTATTCACTAAGCTTTCCCTGTTCATAATCATTAGTTTAATGAAAATTTTCAAATTTTTTCTGTTTTAAAAAGAATTTAATTTTTATAAACATCAGAAAGACATATCAAATAAATTAACGTTTTTATTTTGCTGATTTTGTCAATAAAAATGTTTAGAACGATTTTCTGAAGTATTTAGACGTCTCCTATTTATATATCGATTTTTTTGTTTATCTCAGATTATTCACTGACATGTGGTAAAAGGGAATTGACATTTTCTGTTAACATCAAATATGCCGTTTTTTCGTTCGTTGACGAATTTCTCCATAAATCATTTATTACTTTTCGAATAATAATCTTGTCCGTCTCGTTTTGTCTTTCGAGTTCTCGTGCAACATTTATTTGAAATATATTGTATGCGCTGTACCTATTATTGTGCTTCTTTGAAGAATTAATAATTATCGATAAGTTTATTTGTGGAGGGTGTACGGTATTTCTATTGAAATTTCTTAAAATCGTTTTTATTTTTTCAATTCTTTCGATCATGATTATTTTAATACAAATTATTTAAAGTTTTTTTTCTTTAAAAATTATATGTGAATTTTTTTTTTTTGGATTCGTAAAAGAATTTATATAAAATTTTATGTAATACAGAACATTTGCATGATCGGTATTCAATTCAACCAAAAAAATGAGAAAATAGTTTCTAATTGTATTTATCACCTTCTATTTAGAAGGTAATAAATACAATGATGATGACATTGGAATTAGTACATTCTAGTAAATTTAAGAATTTTGAAAAGTTTATTAGTAATTTGAAAATGAATCTAAACAAGTTGACCACTAATCTCAAGAATCAAGAATCATTTATATTTTTAATAAGATTAATAGAATTTTAAAATCATTCGTATAGACGATGAAATTAGAATTAGTAAATAAAAGAAATAAAAAATATTTATAGAAATATTTATGCATGGGAAAAAATCAAGTTGCAAAAAATAAAATAGAAAAAATTTTTTTGGATTTTTTCTCTCGCTGAAATTGTGCTACTTTACTATTCATCACATTCGGAGGTTTTGACCATGTGGTCACACGTTTGTATTTTCCGAATTTATTAGTTTCGGGCACAAATGTCTTGCCTAACATTTAGAACATACTAAGAACGGTGCAATGAATATACGTGTTGCCCAAATCCCAAATAATTTGGGATTTGGGACGCCAAAATGCACAAATTACTAATATTTGGGATTTGGAATTTGGAATTTCAGCAAAAAATACTAATTATAATTTGGGATTTGGAATTTGGGATTTCGGCATTTGGGATTTCGGTATTTGGATTTTGAATTTGGGCAGCAGGTATAGCAATGAATGGCATTTATTTGTACTCATATGACTCTTCTTGTGCTTGTGACGTGAAAATGAATCATATAATGAAAAATGTCAAACATTTTTCCGTTTCAAAAGAATAAAGTTTTATTTAATTTTTATAAACATCAGGAAGCTTTTATCCTAACTAATTATATTTTTATTCGTATCGTGAATAAGGTTTGGTAACTTTATTAATTTGTGCAACTTCAGTTCAGTTGACTATTATATTATTATGAAAAACTCCCACATCATAAAAAAAAAATTTTATTTAATTTTTATAAACATTGAAAAAACGTATCAAACATTTTTCCATTAAATTAAAATTTTGGATTTTTCTGGTTTTGCTAATAAAATGTGTTTAGATGTTTTGTCTCGATTATTTACCTGACATGAGGTAAAAGTTAATTAATGTATCTTGCTAAAATAAAATATGCCATTTGTTCGTTCGTGACGAATTACTTCACAAATTATCTATTAATTTTTAAATAATAATCTTGTCCATTTCGTTTTGTCTTTTAAGCTTCCGTGTAATATTTATTAGGAAATTATCGTGTGCGCCGTAACGAGAACGCTTTTTTGAATAATTAATTATTGTTGTTTTTTTCCACTCTTGCAATAGCATTAGCTTCAATAACTGTGAAATTGTTTGTTTCTTTAGTGCTAACAATTGAATCAATCAAACAAATATTTGTTAATTTGAATGGCATTTTTTTTTTAAAAAAAATGTTATTTTGAATAATATTTTAAATATATAAAGTTTTTTTAATGGACTTAATTAATGATTTTTTTAAATATTGTAAAATGATTTTTTTGTTTACTATTTTAAAAATAATAACTCTTAAATAATTTGTTTATAAATTTTTTAGGTAATAAAAATTTCATATGATTTTGTTTTTTTTGCTAAAAATATCAATTTCGAAAAAATGAATATTTTTTTTTCTAAAATAAAAAGTTTTTAGCATGATTTTGTTTTTTTTCTAAAAATATCAATTTCGATGATCCATTTTTAGATATTTTTTTTTTAGTTTTTTTTTATATTTTTATTTATTTATTTATAAAGAGATAATATACATATTTATAAGAAAGGTTCGTAGTTTTTTATCCTTATTTGTCAAGATTGACAAGAGTTTTTACTACAAACATTACTTTTTTATTATTATATCTATTCTTATCATATTAAAAAAAAAAATATCGTTAAAAAAATTGACTTAGCCGACTTAGTCAGCTAAAGTAATACAGAAATAAAATCAATGAGCATCTTTTGAAAATTATGTGATTAGTTAATAAATAATCGTATCGTAATAAATGTCATTTTCCATCTGATGGAAAATATCATTAAAAATTCATCATCATCCTCACTCCTATCTAAAGTATTATTATCTTTTATCAATTCATAATTTTATTCTCTATTTTTATTTTATTATGATTAAAACCAGTACTATCAATAACCTTTGTCAACATCTGATGCTAAATTGTCATTATTAGGATTACCATTTTAATTGTAAGTTATTATGTAAGTGTAAATTATTTGATCAGAACAAATTATTTCATAAATCCAAGTTAGTTAAGCTATGATTTAAGTCAGTTTTCTGTTATATTAGTGAACACACAAGTACATTCAAAAAAAAAAAAATTGATGCTCAAAAAAAGGGGGAATTTAAATTCATTTGAATAAAAACTGAGAAATTCTTTATTTATTATTTTTTATATATTTAGAAATTAAAAAAAATGAAAATTTTTTAAAAAAAAAATTCAACTAGTATTTATCTGAAAATATAAAAGAATTATTTCATTAATGATATTAGCTTTTTATCAAAAATCCAACGTTTAAATTATTCTTTTGTTTATTTCCAAAATGTGTAGTAAACACAATTGAACCATGGAAATAATTTATCAACAATTCATGATACTCAAAAATATTTGCTGCGATGATTCTTCTTGGGGATTTTCCTCCGTTATTTTTTGAATATTTTTTAGAGCAATTTCCGCAAGTCATAGTGCCTTTGGTTTTGCAGTGTTGGTCCCAGGTTCCGATTTACGTTTTCTTGTTCTAGTTGATATTTTAAGTATCGCTTCAGCTATTTCAGTTGCGGGAGGTGGTACCGGTACACTCGTTGGTTGTTTCTGTTCCGACACGTAATTCGATCTTGAGTTGCTACTTGTAGACGAAGATTCGGAGAAGTTTATCTGAGTAATTTTTACAAGGATCAATTCTTGCATGAAAGAAAGGTGACCTGTAATATACAACGGGAATCCCCTGACAACTAGTTTGCTAATTAGTAGAAGGTGTTTTTCATTCAGGTAATAATATAAATGGAATGACATTGTTTTTGTTTCCTCTTTACTAAGGTATTCTTTTATATTCGTTTTTATTGTTACTTGGGTTATGCCTACTTCAGTTCTTTCCAGAGCAGATCTGAGTAACACTACTGAGAGTGGTAATTGGAGGACACTGGTTGAAAATTTATAAAACCTACACCTATCTGGTACCCAATAGGTGTAGGTTTTATAAATTTTCAACCAGTGGGAGATCTTCAAGATTTAAGATCACGATGTTGGAAGCAAGAATCTAAGTATATAATTAAAAAAATGGTTACTCGATCTTTTGTGTTTTATACATATTAGTTTTATTTATTATCTTATTTACCTTAATAATTGATTTATTTTTCTCTATTTCATTGTTCTCGGTGACAAGAAATCTGCCTTCCATCCGAATGACATCTTTTTATTCAAACTTTGAGAGGTCACATGATTTGTTATTATCCAGAGGATAGAATGTGGTTATTTGTAGATAGGTTCTCTCTTGATACTTGGAATTTATAACATCAACGGCATTTACGACAAAATTATTTTTTGAAGTATTTTCAGTTCGAGACTTGATGTAACAGATTACAGAAATATGTGCAGGCATTTTTGTTTTTGAAGATATTTCGTGTTGTCAACATATTTTTTATAATTTTTATATTATCTATATTATTATTATTTATTATTATTGTACTTTATATATTTTATCTTTATAGCTATTATTATTGTCAATCAATTCTGTCATGTAATACGAATTATAGTTCATTACTAAAATAGTTCTTAAATAGATTTGTAATTTTAAAGTAGATCTGTAGTACAGACAAGATATTAGACAAGAGTACAGACATAATTACAAACACGATCTTCGACATTATAAGAGACATAGTTACAGACCTAGATCTAGACGTTGTCGCGGGTGTACTTTTCTACATCCCACTTACAGTTCTTTTAAGGAGTTTATAGTCCTTCCCGTTAGGTACAAGACTTTTAGTTTGGTTATTACTTTACTTTTAGAAGGCACCAGTTAGTTTTTAGTTAGAATTAACAAACTAATTATTCTTTCAAGTCATTATAACTTCGCTACTTTCATTAATAACTTCATTATTAATAATTACCTTTATTAATAACTTCATTTATTAGTAACTTCCTTTAATAATAAATCCTTTTATTATTAATCTTAGAACTTCCTTTATAGATAACTTCCTTATAATTCANTGTCATGTAATACGAATTATAGTTCATTACTAAAATAGTTCTTAAATAGATTTGTAATTTTAAAGTAGATCTGTAGTACAGACAAGATATTAGACAAGAGTACAGACATAATTACAAACACGATCTTCGACATTATAAGAGACATAGTTACAGACCTAGATCTAGACGTTGTCGCGGGTGTACTTTTCTACATCCCACTTACAGTTCTTTTAAGGAGTTTATAGTCCTTCCCGTTAGGTACAAGACTTTTAGTTTGGTTATTACTTTACTTTTAGAAGGCACCAGTTAGTTTTTAGTTAGAATTAACAAACTAATTATTCTTTCAAGTCATTATAACTTCGCTACTTTCATTAATAACTTCATTATTAATAATTACCTTTATTAATAACTTCATTTATTAGTAACTTCCTTTAATAATAAATCCTTTTATTATTAATCTTAGAACTTCCTTTATAGATAACTTCCTTATAATTCATACTTTAGATACTTCCATTTTTTATTAAAGATATCATCTTTAATTCATTATTACTTCCTTTATTAACCAACTTTTTAATAAACATTATATCAAATAAATACAATAATAAATCTCTTTAATTATTTTTATTTAATATTTATTAATATTTTATTTAATGGTTACTTCCTAATAATACAATTATATTTTTTTATAATTATAATATTAACTTCCTTTGAGCTAAAAGTTGGAACTAAAAGCTGAGAAAACTAAGTCGAACAACTATCCTTTTTATAACTTTTTGGACTACTGTGCCATTACTGTGCATTAATACTATTGGTTAATATATTTACCATATAACTTACTAAATATAGAATATTTGTTATACTAATAATTAATACTAATTAATACTATATAATAATAATTGATACTAAGTAATACTAATTAATGATAATTAATAATAATTATAAACTATTTGTGTAACTATCACGTGAACATGTGACTTGTGTTACCTACATTTTGTGTAACTAAACTATTTGACTTGCTATTTACATGTTAATAAATATTACTAACACTGGTCGAATAGAAAAAAATAGGATGGTTTTATCATGAATAGGATTCCGATTGATGGTGTCACCTGCCTTTTGGTAAAGACATAATTCGGGTGACTTTACGGTTCTTTTAGGAGTTTATAGTCCTTCCCCGATAGGTACAAGACTGTTGATTAGAAGGCACCACTGATTCAGTTATTTTAGAAAGGGAATCAGACCTTTCGTTGATAATTTATCGGTTATTTCATGATTTATATCCAAATATCCTTTATCCGTTATTCAGTTATTACTTCTATTTTTCCATTCATTAATTCATCGTGTTGTCCTTAGATTCCTTTATTCACAAGATCTCCATCCGGTATCTTGACTTCTCTTCAATGTCTCATTATCCTTTTTATTAATACAAGTTTTTTTATCTTTAAGATAATAATATTCTCCATTTATTTTCAGCGTTAATATTTTGACTTCTCCTTTATGTCCATGATATTATCCAAGAATTCCAGGTTATATTATTATTATTAACTCAAGAATTATAATGTTATACAATAAAGCAATCAAACAATAAATCCCATAACATTAATAATCTTTTCATTAATTAATTATAATATTAGATTATTTATTCCAAGATTCCAGGGTTCATTTAATAAAGTAATTTATTAAATAAATATTTTCAACATTTTATTTACAGGTTAATTTTTACAAGTTATTTCTTGGAGTTTTAATTGATAAAATTTATTATAAGATAAATTTCATTTCTTACAAAATTCTACAACTAAAATCTATAGGAAACAAGTCGAATACGGCGGGTTTATATAGGCAAACACATTACTGTGCCATTACTGTGCCTTACTGTGCACGAATGCTATTGGCTATTATATCTACCATATAACTTACTAAATATAGAATATATGTTATACTACTAATTAATACTAATGAATACTATGTAATAATAATTGATACTAAGTACTACTAATTAATGCTAAATGTTAATAATTATATACTATTTGTGTAACCATATCACGTGAATATGTGACTTGTGTTACTATAATTTGTGTAACTAAGACTATTTGACTTGTTAAAATATATGTTAATAAATGTTACTAGTTATTGTTAAATGCTACTAATTATTAAATAAGACTATTATATTAATATTACTATTTCTGTTAATATATAATAGATTCTATTAAAGTACAGGGTTGTTTGATATTATGGTCATGTGTTTTAGTATATTTTGACNCTCATTTTGACTTGTGAGTTCCCTTCTTATTGAATACTTCTTCCTTTGGCGATAACTTCTACAAAGTTCAGGTCTTCGAGTTCTATTCTTTCTTCTTTGGTTAGTCCAGTTCTTAAAGCTTTCCATCTTAATGCTCTCTCTCGTCTTTTCTCTTTCCAGTTCAGGTGTCGTCTTCTACTGTTATTTATTTCGTTCGTTGGGTATTCCATTCTGATTGTTCCTTTTCGTTTTGGATTACTTTTGTGAATTATTTTACTTATATCCATTTTTATTTTGTCTTGGTAGTTTCTTCAGGGTTTATATATTATTTTAACTGTGATCCCCACGTTTGTATGTCTACATTTTTAATTNTCTCGCTTTTGTGATTCTTCCAAATATATCGAATTCGACTTCTTCCATTTCTTCTACTTTCATCCGTGTCATTGCTATTGTACGAATTCCTTGTTGTATACTTTTTGTTTCGATTTGATTTCTTATCATATGTAATTCTTCAATGTGACATACAAATATATCACTATTTGCTGTTTCGATCATACTTTCTATCTGTTTACTTTTATTTCCCCCATGAATAATAATTCCTATGGTATTAAGTCTCGATGATAGTAATCCTTTCATTTCGTTTATCGTACCATTTTCCAGTTGTTTCGTCATTTTACATTGTGCTATCCATTGTAGTGTTTGGTTTTGTATTACCATTTCTCCAAATAAGTCAATTCCTCCATCTCCTATTATTTTTCTTAGTCTCAATTTTCCTTCGTCTTCTTTCAGTAAGTGAGCCTTTGTCATTGTTGTAGTGATGTTTTGCGCTCTTAATATTTGTACTGCTTTTTCTTCCAGGGTATCTCCTTTTATTCTTGTATTTAGTATCTTGAAGGTCTTTTCTGTCCATTCTTTTGTTGCCTTTACTTCGTCCAGGTTATAGTTTTCAATTACTATTTCTTTTTCAGTCCTTTTTCTTTTCTTTAGTGGCATGTCGTTATATTTACTAAGATCTTGTTCAATTTCTAATTCTCTTTTCATTCAGTATTTCAGGTAAAAGTTCGTCTAATTCTTCTATTGTTATTAAAGTTTCTCTGTTAATGATTTTAATATTTTGGTATACTTCTGGCATATATTCTTTGTATGTTTGATTAAATTTCTGAAATATTCTAAATCTCCTTCTCCTCCTCTATTGCGTTTTATCAGTCTTTTTATAATTTCTTCAGTTGGAGTGTTCCACCAAATTACTAGTGCTTCTTGTGTAAAGAATCTCCAGTATTTATAATTTTCGGTGATTTTGACTAAACTTTCTTCTGTAAAGAATCCTTCTTTTATCATATTCTTCATGAAAATTATTGTGGATCATAAATTTCTATCCATTATGATAATATCTAGTTTCATTCCTGTTAAATTATTGGTTACTTGAAAATATATTTGTGACATCCATTTATCTCTAATCTCTTTTTCCCATTCAATTGCTAATAACTCCATCTGTTCTTTTGTAATTTCGTTCTTTCTATATTTTTCCAAGTTTTCTGCATATTTCTTCAACTTTTGTTCAGGGTCTTGTGTAATAAATGATTCATCTATTAATGTTGTTAATAATCCTTGTTTCTTGTAATATTCTTTACACTTCTTTGCTAACGTTGATTTTCCTGCTCCACAACTTCCTTCAATAATGATTATTTTTGTTTCATTCTCTTTGGGGNAATATTTCTTTACTTTTCTTTAATTCCCAATGTGTCATTTCTTGTGGTTCCGTTAAGTTTGGTATTCCTTTTATTTCCGCTTTGTAACAGTGAACGATTCTCCATTGATCTTCTTTATAATAGTGTTGAGTTCTCCAATAATTTAATTCTTCCAATTTTAAATATATTCCAGTTTCTTCGAATACTTCTCTTTTTGCTGCCCATTTTGTTGATATATCTGATTCTTCTACATGTCCTCCAGGAGATTGCCAGTGTTCGTAAAATTCTTTGTCTGGGTTTGTTCTTTTACTAACCCATATTTTCTTCGTTTTCTTGTCATAAAGTACTGTCGTAGTATATTCAATTATTTTTATCTTATTGAGTGTTGACATTTCGATTTCTGTTTTCTTCTGAGTAGGATATCCAGGGTTTTTATAATTTTCGGACTTTCACCGTACGCGTGCTATTCACGTGGTTTTAATTCTTTAATTAGTATTCATTTTAGCTCTTCAGCATACAATTCAGGGTTAATAACTAATTCTGGATTAATTATTTTATCGAATTCTGCTAATATCTCTTCGAATGTATCTTGGTCTTTGATTATTATTTCATCTTGTTTTTCCTCTTCTTGTTTCTGATATACTTTGAATAGGTCGTCGTATTCTTCTAATTCTTTTTCTTTTTCTTCTCTTACAATTCTTTCATTATTATACAGGGCTTTGTAACATAACAGACATAGGACATTTCTCCTGAATTGCTGTATTATAGTAAAAAAAAATTTTTTTAATAGTAATTTAATATAAACTTTAAGCTCAAGATCTTTTTTTATTTACTTATAAACTTTAAATATTTTTTTTTAATTTGATAGAGAATATAATAAAGAATCTTTGATTAAAATTTCAACTTGATATCTTTTAAACTCATAAAGTTTACTTAGAAGCAACTGAAATTTTCATAGTAAAATTTAAATTTTTAACTCAGCGAAAAGGATCTACATAAATTTTAAAATACTATAAAAATTTCAGTTGTTTCTAAGTAAACTTTATGAGTTTAAAAGATATCAAGTTGAAATTTTAATCAAAGATTCTTTATTATATTCTCTATCAAATTGAAAAAAAATATTTAAAGTTTATAAGTAAATGAAAAAGGATCTTGAACTTAAAGTTTATATTAAATTACTATTAAAAAAAATTTTTTTTTACTATATACAGCATTTTGAACTCCTATAAGGGGAAATGTCTCGTGACTGATAATATTGTGCTTGGAATACAATATTCGTAATTTTCTTCATTTTCTTTACAATTTTCGTAGTGAAATACTGATGTTTCTTTCTTCCAAATTATAGGTTCTACTGGTTGGCATTTCTCTACTTCTTTGGTAAGTATTTCTACTCGACTTTGTTCTTCTTTTAGTTCTTGTTGTTGAGTCTGATTTACGTTTTCTAATTCGTTTATTCGATCTTCCTGATCTCGGTTTATCATTCGTAGTTGCTCTATCTGTTGTTTTAATTCTTCAATTTCATTTTCCAGGTTGATTACTTGTTCCCAGGCTTGCAATGTATCTTCTGCGATTCGTGTTTCTTCTGGTTTTTCGATAATCGGTACTCCCAATATTTGTTTAATTTCTTTTTCTGTTTGTTCGTTATTTGTCATTTGTTCTTCCAGGGGGGTTGGTGTTCTTTCTGCCATCTTTACCTCTCTAGTTGTTGTTTTCCATTGCATTACACATCGGAATGCGAGGTCTTGCCAATATTTATCTTCCTTAATCTTGTTTTCTTTTCTACAGTCTTCACATTTTGAATATTTGTTGAACTAATATCTTTCATGTTTTCAACAATACAGGTGTTCGCAATGTAGATATTCATCATAATTCATGCATTGCTCCCATTTGCATTTCTCTCCAGCAAAAGATCTAACCTCCCAGAATACTCTAGGTACACATTTACAGGGGTTGGTCTTGTGATCGTGTTCAAAGCAATATTTACTTTGTTTTCTGTAGCAAGTGCAAACTTCGTACTCAATTCCTGCTTCGTCATATTCCAGGGCTCCATAAGGACAGTTTCTTTTGTCATGGATCATGGTAACATTTGCGTTAAAAAGGTGAATATTCCCATCCTTTAATTTCTTATGGTCGAAAAATTGGCATTGTTGGGTACAATATTCCGTTCGCTTCTTTTGTTCAACTTCTCTCCAATCTTGAACCTTTCCTTTCCCTTTATTGTTTAATCCAGCTTTCTTTAATATTTGTTCTTCTGTATCGTTGACCCAGTCGATATTTTCTTTTGCTGTTTCCTTTCTATATTCAGGGTTGTAGATTGGTCCATTGGCATATACATTTGTTGCAGGGGTGGTTTTAGCTTTCTTGGAAGATTCTCCTTCGTAGTTCCTTTCATAGCTATAAGATCTTCCTCTTTTCTCTAATTGGGTTTCTCTGTAGTCGTAAAGTTCTTCTCTTTCGGGTACTTCTACCTTTCCTTTTCTTTCACATCCGTAACATCTTTTGTATCATGTTTCTTCAATTTTCAGGGGTTTGAGATCTACTAACCTCGTTGCTCTTTTGCAAAAGCAACAATGAGTATCCATTTTATGATCTGGATCTCTTTCGTCTTTTTGTCGTAGTGCCATTTCATATATAGGGGTTCGTTTACATTCACATTTTCTCGAACTATTTTCCACATACCTAGGATAGTCACACCTCCTATCCACATTCGCTGAGAATTTGTGTTATTCGGGTTTCCTTCCACACCTATTGCAGAGTTTCGATGATTGCCATTCGTAATTGTAGTTTGAGGATCCGAATCTCTTTTCGTAAGACATTGTTTTGTTTCTTTAATATCGAGGATTCTTTTTGTAAGTTTTTATTAATACTTTTCAATTGATAAGTTTCAGTGTTTGTTTCTTTAAAGATTTGATTTCTGTTCTTTGGTCTTTTGTTTTGTAAGTTTTTCATTGATCTGAATATTTTCTAGAGGGTTGAATTCGCGTCCTTTTTATAAGTGTTGGTTTGTTTACTTTGATGTTCTGACTCCTTTATCTTTGGTTACTTTGTTTTGATCAACTGTTTTCTTATCTATCTTTGTTTACTTCAGGTGGTCGTTATCTTGTTCAAATGTTTCTGACAAGTCTATTCTTTTCTTCCAAAATTCTTTTTAATTTAACTTTTCTGATTTGTTTATATGATAATGTGAGGTTCCCATGTCTCTCTGTTTTGATATAACTTCAATCTATTTGAATGTATTGGTTCCTTCATCAATCCAAATTGGTTTGATAAGATGTAACTTCATCTATCGAGTCGTTTTTCCACTGTGAATGGTCCTTTCCACTTCTTATCTAACTTTCCTGACCATTGTTTATCTAATCTTGAGTCGTACATTAGCACTTGGTCTCCCTTCTGATAGGTAATTTCTTTCTTCATTTTTTTATCTCTGTGACGTTTCTGTGATTTCTCCTGAGATAATTTAATCAATTCTTTGGCTTTTTGTTGATGTTGTGGTAACATTTCTTCTAATTCATATGTCCTTTTTAATATTGAATCTTCTAAATTTATTTCATTATCTTCAAGTGACTCTTTGTTGTCTATTTCCAGGGGTAATACGGGGTTGCGACCATAATTTAAGTAAAACGGAGTATATTTTGTGGTACTGTGTTTAGTCGTTCGGTATGCAAATAATACTGATGGTATATGTAAATCCCAATTAAATATGTCATTTGTTTTTACTAGCATGGTTATTAAAGTCTTATTAAATCTTTTTACTAATCCATTGGTTTGCGGGTGATAAGGGAATGATAATCTGTGTTCTATCCTGAATTTGTTACACAATTCATCAATCATTTTGTTCTTGAAATGACTTCCTTGGTCTGTTAATATTATTTTAGGTGTTCCGTGTCTACATATTATTTCTTCGTATATAAATTCTGCTACATTTTCTGCGGTTGCTTTATCTAAAGCTCTGACTTCCACCCATTTGGTAAGATATTCTATTGCTACTACTATATATTTATTTTTCTTTTTAGTTTCAGGTAAAGGTCCTACTATATCTATTCCTATTCGTTCGTAAGGTTGTATTACTTTAATAGAGTGTAATGGTTCATTTCTTTCAGGTTTTCCAAATCTCTGGCATATACTACATGTTTTAATATATTCTCTAATATCATCAAACATTTGATTCCAATAATGTCTTTCTTTTATCCTATTATAGGTCGATTCTATTCCCATGTGTCCTCCAGTCGGATAATCATGCATTATTTTCATTAGTGTTTCCAATTCTGATCTTCGTATTACTTTCAATAATCCAGGGTTTCCTTTTCGAGGTTTCTTGTACAACTGGTCATTAATTATCCGAAAGTATTTTGTTTTTCTAATTAATTTTTGTTTTTCTAATTAATTTTTGTTTTTCTTTTCCACTTAAGTTTTCGTCCGTTTTGTCATCTTTGATATATAGAAGTATTTGTTGATATAATTCTTCATCCATGTTTATAATCGTGATAATACGTTAGCATTGGTATTTTCTTTTCCAGCTCTATGTTGAATAGTAAAATTGTAAGGTTGTATTCTAATAGACCATTTTGCTAGTCGTCCTTTTAGTTCTTTTATAGGATTATTTTTCAAATAGGTCATTGCTGAGTGGTCAGTTATTAATATAAAATGACTATATCCTAAATAGTAATAGAACTTTTCCATTGCCCATATTGCTGCGTTTAGTTCTAACTCTGTTGCATTATAATTCTTTTTAGTATCTCCTATACTTTGACTTGCAAATTTTATAACAAAATCTTTTTCATTTTCATCTTTTTGTGCTAATACTGCGCCAAATCCTTTTGCTGATCCATCGGTCATTAGATAAAATGGTTTGTTAAAGTCTGGGTATCTTAAAATAGGATGAGATATTAATACTTGTTTCAAGNTTTTGTTTTTCTAATTAATTTTTGTTTTTCTTTTCCACTTAAGTTTTCGTCCGTTTTGTCATCTTTGATATATAGAAGTATTTGTTGATATAATTCTTCATCCATGTTTATAATCGTGATAATACGTTAGCATTGGTATTTTCTTTTCCAGCTCTATGTTGAATAGTAAAATTGTAAGGTTGTATTCTAATAGACCATTTTGCTAGTCGTCCTTTTAGTTCTTTTATAGGATTATTTTTCAAATAGGTCATTGCTGAGTGGTCAGTTATTAATATAAAATGACTATATCCTAAATAGTAATAGAACTTTTCCATTGCCCATATTGCTGCGTTTAGTTCTAACTCTGTTGCATTATAATTCTTTTTAGTATCTCCTATACTTTGACTTGCAAATTTTATAACAAAATCTTTTTCATTTTCATCTTTTTGTGCTAATACTGCGCCAAATCCTTTTGCTGATCCATCGGTCATTAGATAAAATGGTTTGTTAAAGTCTGGGTATCTTAAAATAGGATGAGATATTAATACTTGTTTCAAGATATTAAATGCTTTTTCTTGGGTTTCAGTCCATACAAAGGGTATTGTTTTCTTTACTAACTGATTAATTGGTTTCGCTATTATTGAAAAATCTTTTATAAACTTTCTATAATAAGATGCTAATCCTAGAAAACTTCTAATTTGTGTTACTGTTGTTGGTTTTGGGAAGTTCTTTACTTTCTCTATCTTTTCAGGATCTGGTAATATTCCATTTTTGTTTACAATATGTCCTAAGAATGTAATTTCTTGTTTGGCAAAGTGACATTTGCTAGATTTTATTTTCAATCCTGCTACTCTTATTCGTTTGAAAACTTCTTCTAGTTTTTCCAGGTGTTCTTCAAAAGTTTCTGTATAGATATTAATGTCATCTAGGTAAACCATCACTCCATTATTCAACATGTCGTTTAATATTTCATTCATTAGTCTTTGAAAAGTTGCGGGTGCGTTTGTTAATCCAAAAGGCATGATAGTGAATTCGTAGGTTCCATATTTGGTAGTAAATGCTATTTTCTCTTGACTTTCTGGTTCCATTTCTACTTGCCAATATCTACTTGCTAAATCCAGGGTTGTGAACCATTGTGCTCCTCCAAGTTCATTTAACATATTATTAATTTGAGGTATTGGATATGCGTCCTTTTTAGTTACACTATTTAGTTTTCTATAATCTACACAAAATCTAGTTTTTCCATCTTTCTTCTTTACTAGTACTACAGGTGATGTCCAAGGGCTTCTTGATGATTTGATAATTCCGTTTTCTAATAATTTATCTATTTCTTCTTGTATGAATTTACTTGCAATCGGATTCGTTTTGTAATATTGTTGTTTGATTGGTTTAGTTCCTTCTTCTAATTCTATTCTATGTTGTGTAATATTTGTTCTTCCTAATTGATTTATTTCTTCTGCGAATATGTCTTTGTATTTGTTAATTAATTCATCAAAGGTTTCTTGTTGTTCTTTATTTAACTTTCCATTTTTGATATCTCCAGGTTTTAATATATATTTGTCTGGTGATGAAGAATTTCCTAATTCCATTATGTCTTCTAAATCACTATTTTCTTCATCGTTTATTTCTTCCAAGCGTAGTTAGTTGATATAGTTTTCTTGAAATAAAACTTGTATTTGTTCTTCGTCTTCACTCTCATATTCTTCTTCAATACTTTCTAGAATGTTATTGTTTTGTTTGCACGATGCTGTAGTTTTTATAACCTGATTTCTCCAGTTCAATATCAATTCTTGTTTACTCCAGTCGTATGATGCTCCAGCTTTCATCATCCAGTCATTTCCTAATAAAATATGATATGCTCCTGTTTCCATTACTTCCATATTAATTGGTATCACTCTATCATTAATTTCTACTGGAAAATCTTTAATTTTTCCTAACGATTCTGTCTTTTCTCCATTTGCTGATATAATTTTGCAATTGGTTGCTTCTTCAATGTCAAATCCTAATTGTTCCATGGTGTTCCTTGCAATGATACTTGTTGCTACTCCACTATCTATTGTGGCTGGTACTGTATATCCATTAACTATAATGTCACATTCCAGGGTGGTAGTTCTTAAGGAATCTTCTTGATTTGTGAATCTTGCTGATACTTCTTTTGGTTTTCTCAATGCTTCAATCACTTTCCTCTTCTCATTAGAACTTATTTTAAATAATTGTGGAAGAGTTATTTCTATTTTCTGTTCTCTTAATTTCTTTACTATATCTAATTCTGGTCCTTGTAATAATTTCGGTGTATATTCTTCGTTCTTTACTTTTACAGGGGTTTTGATAATTGGTTTTCTGTTATTATTTTTAGTTGGAGTCCATTCCATTGGTTTGGGTCTCGAAGATGATATTTGAACTTTCTTTTTCTTGTTATTTGGATCGGTTCTATAATCATAAATCAATTCTGGTTCAATAGGTCTCTTCTTTGTTTCTTTTGGATTTCCAAAGCTGTCAAGTTGTTCATTCCATAAAGCGATAATTTCTCTATCTTCTTCGTCAGTTTCATATTCATTTCCATCTTCGATACTTACATAATGTGCAGAAGTTTGATTTTGATTATTTCTATCATTCCTATACTGAGTTGATGTACTTCTTCTCTGATTGTCATTATTTCTAAAATTATGTCTAGGGATATTTCTTTCTGGCACATTACTCTTGTTGTGATTATCTTTATAATTGTTTTGGTAATTATTATTTCTAAAACTGTTATTCTGTTCCTGATAATTATTTCTATAGTTATTATTCCTATTGAATCCTTTACAATCTTTACTAATATGTCCCTTCTTTCCACAACTGTAACATTCAATATCATAATTTCTTGTTCTAATGTTATTATTATACTGAGGTTTTTCTGTTTTTGCCAATTTGATAGTAAGTTCATTCATTTTCTTGGTTAATTCTTCAATTGGATCTACTTCTACTTCTTTCTTCTTGATCTTTTCTTTCTTTACAGGAGTTTCGTCATCGCTAGATTCACTTTCGTATTTCTTTTTCTTAATCTTTCTTTTTGTTTTAGGTTTAAGTTTGATTTCATCTTCACTTTCCTCAGGTTCTAATCCTTCCTCTAAATCTTCTGCTTCTTCGTAATGTTGTGCTAATTCTATTACTGTTGCAATATCTCCAGGGTTGTGCATACTAATTATAGGTAATATTCCTCTTCTTAATCCTTTCTTAAAATGATAAAGTTTTTCTGGATTTTGCATGTTAGGTGCTCCTTTTCTTATAATTTTTTTAAACCTTGCTGCGTATTGATCAACAGATTCTCCAGGTTGTTGTTTAAGTTTTTCTAATTCTCTTGTCCATTTGTTCATCCATTTTCTATTACAGAATTGTATCAAAAATAATTCTTTCACTTCTGTCCAAGTTGGTAATCGTTCATTACCTTCGTCTCCATAGGTTGCCGTATATATTTCATTGTACCATTCATCTGCTGCATCGTCTAATACTGTATAGATTCTTTCTTTTCTTTGATCCTCAGTCCATCCATTCATTTTTGCAGTTTTCTCGTAATTCTTTAACCATTCTACTGGATCTTGAGTTCTGTCTCCTCTAAATTTCTTTGATCTAAGTGCTAAGATATCCATTATATTGTTTCCAACTATAGGTTCTTCGTTATTTTCTTCTTGTTCTTGTTCTATTTCGAATTCTTGTAAATATTCTCTTAATCCTCCTAATTCCTGTTCTTCAATGTTTTCTTCTTCAACTATTTCTAGTGGTTGATTATTATTGCTGGTTCTTCGAGATCTTCTAATTCGTCTTGCTTCCTCAATTGTCCCGGTTCTATAGTTTTCAAATTCTCGTACCCTTTCTTGAAATTCTCTTTCGCTTAATTCACTTCCTGATTCTTCGTCGTTCGATTGTTCAGGGGAATTTTCTCTTGTTGTATCTACACTTGTTTGTATTGAAAAGAATACCGGTGATCTTGTCAAAGAGTTCTCTCTCGATCTTATATTCCAATTTATTTCTTCTAAAATTTGGTTTAAGTTTACCTGTGGTCTTTGTTCTCTATAAAGTTGTCTTGATCTTCTGCGTTCCAGTTTTTCTGATTTTATTTTCCAATTTTCTGATTCTCTGAAGTTTTACTTTGTCGTTTTCGTCGTCTTTTTATAACTTTTCTGTTGTCGATCGGTGAATGTCATTTTATCATTTCTTATTTGTCACATCCTTTCTTTCAAGGTATTCTATTTTCTAATTTCTTTTTGCGCAGTTTAAAGACTTACCGGTCTAAAAATAAATATCCGCCAATACCAAAATATTATGCATGCATTTACCAAAAATTACTATACTATAAAATTTCAAATTACTATTACTAAAATATAAAAGTTTGAATGATACAAGGGTGATCAAGCCTCAACATTCACACTTTGAAAACTATTACTAAAACAAAAATATAATTTATTCCTACTAAGTTCCATTAGAGCCAGTTTCAAATATGCGTGTGATTATAGAGGTAAGCGCCTCTACGTCTCTAACTTTCCCTCTCTCCTTATTAAGACTATTATTTTTCAGCAGGTATTTATAGTGGTATAGCGCCACTTATAATAACCTTAATAGGTGACCCACATATGCGTTAACTACATTGTGGCTAAACAAAATACTATGGCGGTTTCCATGCTGAGGTTAGTGGTTCTTCCGTTGCTGAGAGGGTTCCACCATTGACTTATCTGTACTCCCCTCTAACCTCCCTAAAATGTTTCCCTTCGTTAAGGTACACTACACGTNGTGGTCTTTGTTCTCTATAAAGTTGTCTTGATCTTCTGCGTTCCAGTTTTTCTGATTTTATTTTCCAATTTTCTGATTCTCTGAAGTTTTACTTTGTCGTTTTCGTCGTCTTTTTATAACTTTTCTGTTGTCGATCGGTGAATGTCATTTTATCATTTCTTATTTGTCACATCCTTTCTTTCAAGGTATTCTATTTTCTAATTTCTTTTTGCGCAGTTTAAAGACTTACCGGTCTAAAAATAAATATCCGCCAATACCAAAATATTATGCATGCATTTACCAAAAATTACTATACTATAAAATTTCAAATTACTATTACTAAAATATAAAAGTTTGAATGATACAAGGGTGATCAAGCCTCAACATTCACACTTTGAAAACTATTACTAAAACAAAAATATAATTTATTCCTACTAAGTTCCATTAGAGCCAGTTTCAAATATGCGTGTGATTATAGAGGTAAGCGCCTCTACGTCTCTAACTTTCCCTCTCTCCTTATTAAGACTATTATTTTTCAGCAGGTATTTATAGTGGTATAGCGCCACTTATAATAACCTTAATAGGTGACCCACATATGCGTTAACTACATTGTGGCTAAACAAAATACTATGGCGGTTTCCATGCTGAGGTTAGTGGTTCTTCCGTTGCTGAGAGGGTTCCACCATTGACTTATCTGTACTCCCCTCTAACCTCCCTAAAATGTTTCCCTTCGTTAAGGTACACTACACGTTAGGTGCATCCTTTAATGTATTTCCCTTGAAGTACGCTCCACACGTCGTTCATGTGTTTCCTTTAAGGTACGCTCCACATTAATATTCCAACTAAATTCTTATATACGTTTTCTTTGTTTATAGTTGATTTCGAATACGAGTGGCCAGTGTCGATTTATATGTACTTTCAACTATCCGAGCATAGAGGTGTTTCACGAGTCTAGGCATTTCCCATCCGGAGGTGTTGTCACGTAGCTCACCCAATTCCAAATATAATTTTAAATTCCAAATTTCATTTCTTTATTATTCCCATTTTCTTCTTTGTTGACATTCCTTGCCGATCCTTTTTCATTTCAATTTGACAGGGTTTCCCTAGTGTTTTCTAATTCCAACATTACTTTCGATAGTTCTCCTAATTCCGTATATTAATTTCTTTTATCGGTAGCTTCAGTTCCTTTGTAGCCATTATCTTTGCCTAGTCGTGCTAGTAACATTGATTCCACGAAGAACTTCACATGGAGGCTAACTGTTCCGTTTCAAAGTTCATTTTTCATTTTAATTTTCAATTCCTTTCCGCTAGAAGGCACCATGTTTGTCACCTGCCTTTTGGTAAAGACATAATTCGGGTGACTTTACGGTTCTTTTAGGAGTTTATAGTCCTTCCCCGATAGGTACAAGACTGTTGATTAGAAGGCACCACTGATTCAGTTATTTTAGAAAGGGAATCAGACCTTTCGTTGATAATTTATCGGTTATTTCATGATTTATATCCAAATATCCTTTATCCGTTATTCGGTTATTACTTCCATTTTTCTATTCATTAATTCATCATGTTGTCCTTAGATTCCTTTATTCACAAGATCTCCATCCAGTATTTTGACTTCTCTTCAATGTCTCATTATCCTTTTTATTAATACAAGTTTTTTTATCTTTAAGATAATAATATTCTCCATTTATTTTCAGCGTTAATATTTTGACTTCTCCTTTATGTCCATGATATTATCCAAGAATTCCAGGTTATATTATTATTATTAACTCAAGAATTATAATGTTATACAATTAAGCAATCAAGCAATAAATCCCATAACATCAATAATCTTTTCATTAATTAATTATAATATTAGATTATTTATTCCAAGATTCCAGGGTTCATTTAATAAAGTAATTTATTAAATAAATATTTTCAACATTTTATTTACAGGTTAATTTTTACAAGTTATTTCTTGGAATTTTAATTGATAAAATTTATTATAAGATAAATTTCATTTCTTACAAAATTCTACAACTAAAATCTATAGGAAACAAGTCGAATACGGCGGGTTTATATAGGCAAACACATTACTGTGCCATTACTGTGCCTTACTGTGCACGAATGCTATTGGCTATTATATCTACCATATAACTTACTAAATATAGAATATATGTTATACTACTAATTAATACTAATGAATACTATGTAATAATAATTNATACTAAGTACTACTAATTAATGCTAAATGTTAATAATTATATACTATTTGTGTAACCATATCACGTGAATATGTGACTTGTGTTACTATAATTTGTGTAACTAAGACTATTTGACTTGTTAAAATATATGTTAATAAATGTTACTAGTTATTGTTAAATGCTACTAATTATTAAATAAGACTATTATATTAATATTACTATTTCTGTTAATATATAATAGATTCTATTAAAGTACAGGGTTGTTTGATATTATGGTCATGTGTTTTAGTATATTTTGACTATGGTAATTCTCTCCGGTAACAATGGCTAAATTTGCTAAGATTTATTAAGTATAGGCAGTCAATTTTTTTCGATTTATAAATAGGAATTTCCGATTTATGAATTTTCACAAATAGGATGTCCGATTTATGCATATTTCCGCCATCAATAGGATTCCGATTTTTGTTCATTCGACCAGTGTAATTATTGTTAATCGTTATTAAATAAATTACTATGTTAATATTTATATTTTCATTTGTTATATAATTATTCTAATAAAATACAGGGTTAAATAATATAATAGTTATATGATTTGATATATTTCTGTTATGGTAATTCTATCCGGTAACAACGTAGTATTTAACATACATCTAGACAAGAATACAGACATAAACACAGACATAATTTAAAGTATATATAAAGGCTGAGTTTTCTCTCAATCTAACAAGAGAGGTGGGAGTGGAAGGAGAAGATAGAGTTCAGAGTTCAAGATAGTTAAGTCTTGAAATAGTATAGTTAACATACAATTAGGTAGTAATTGTATAATAACCCGTAGTTAATAGTAAATTTGTAATAAAGTCTCTGTGACAGTTTGATTTAATAATTCTGTGTGAATTATTGTTCTTATTCTTTGTGAATAAACCTTTATAAAAACTCACTCTTTGCCTCTTTCGACATATATAACCGCATTAATAAATTCTTCGTAATAAAACCATCGCAACTTTAACACATTACTTATATTAGTTCATTTATATAAGACATAATCCCTGTTAGTAGTTGACTTGTAACCCTGACTTTAGGTCACGAAGGTAGTCACGGTCAACAGTGTGAATATGATATGTATTTATAATAATTTTTTTTTTTTGAGTTTCCGTAATTTTACTAATTTTTTTATTACTCTTTATGACCTGTTTTTAGTCGTTTCTGTATATTATTATCTTAATTCCTCAATATTTATATTGTCTTCTTCCAGCCTTCTTGTATTATTAACAAAAAAGAATAAAAATCTATTAAGTGCAAATTGATTGAATTTACCAAAAAAGAAAATTATTAAAGGAGTAGAGGCAAAATTCTTTAATTATTCCAAAAAATTGATTAAATTTTTATCATAATGAAATTATTTGTTTAGATTTTAAAGTAATAGTAGCGATGAAGTCACAGAATAAATCTGTTGTAGCTGAATTTTGTCAGGAAAAGAAAAATCATTGATTTTGTGGCTGGACAAGTAATTTTCAATAACTAATGTTTTGATAATAATTAATTACGGGCGTGGTAAGGTATTTGTTGTCTTGAATAATTTAATTCAATAACTTTGTAGTTCAAATAATCTATTAATACTTTATTTTCAAGATACAAACATGATGTCTCCCGGTGATTTTGAAAGTGTTGATGCAGCAGTAGTTAATTAAAAGGAATAATCAGATATTAATATTGTCACAGGAGTGCAGAGTATTTCAAACAATTTTTCAAATCAGTCTTTCAGTTTGCATCACACAAACAAATAATAATATGCTCTATCTGCCAGTAGGTCAAGCAATTAATCGATCTAAACTTGCCTATCTCAAAACAAATAATAAATATATAATAAATAATAATAATAATCAAATAATAATCAAATTAATCATGAAGACATAGTGAGTAAGGTAGAGTAAAAGTAGTAATGCAATATCAAACAATATTTAATAATATTTTGAAATATTACGACACAAAGTATAAGTTTATTAAAATATAAAATATAAAGTTTTTAAAAGCAAAGTATCATTCAACAACAGAAATATTACAGTGTGACATATCTTTCCTGTTCCTGAAGAAAGTTTACTTTTCTATTTAATATTTATTAGAGTATTTTGAATTATTCTGAATTATTTCTAATTATTAATTAATTAATGACTAACTGTTCTAACTTGTTACTATAATTCATTACTGAAACTTACTCCCAACAACAGTCATATTTATACTTTCTCTTTTGTTTACACTTATCTTTGTATTTCATACTTCATCCTTTGTGCGTTATCCTTCATCCTTGTACAATATCCTTTATCTTGTATGGTATCTTTTATCCTCATACAGCATTCTTTATCCTTCATCCTCGTATAAAGATGACAATCATCTAAAAATTCATCTAGTATTACAAAATATTATCCCCCGTGACATTTCACCTAATTACTAATTTACTTCACCACAAACATTTTCTCCTTCAAAGGAAAGCTCATGTTGTCACAAGAGTGTAGAGTATTTTAAACAATTTCTCAAATCAGTCTCACAGTTTGCATCACACAAACAAATAATAATACACTCTATCTATCACTACCAGTAGATCAAGCAATCAATTGATCTAAACTTGCCTATCTCGAAACAAATAATAAATATATAATAAATAATAATAATAATCAAATAATAATCAAATTAATCATGAAGGCACAGTGAATAAGGTGGAGTAAAAGTAGTAATGCAGTATTAAACAATATTTAATAATATTTCGCAATATTACAACACAAAATATAAATTTATTAAAATATAAAATATAAAGTTTTAAAAGTAAAGTATCATTCAATAATAGAAATATTACAACATGACGTATCTTTCCTGTTCCTGAATGAAGTTTACTTTTCTATTTAATACTTAATATTTATTAAAGTATTTCAGATTATTTTAAATTATTTTTAATTATTAATTAATTAAATTAGCCAATCTGTAATTAACTAACTGAAGCTTACTCCCGACAACAGTTGTATTTATACTTTCTCTTTTGTTTACACTTCTTCTTTCATCTTTTGTGCATCATCTTTCATCCTCGTACGATATCCTTCATCGTTATACGATATCCTTCATCCTCGTACGGTATCCTTTATCCTTGTATAGTATTCTTTATTCCTCATCCTTGTACAAAGATGACAATCATCTGAAAGTTCATCTAGTGTCACAAAATATCATCCCCCGTGACATTTCACCTGATTACCAATTTACTTTATCACAATGCGACCCTGCACCTATTTCCAATAGATCTTTCATTAATTGTATATCCATTGTTTTACAAAGTTGCAGAAATCTTTCGAACTCTGATTTTGACAGTTTATAGATCCAATCTGATATAACATTTTAGAAGCTTCTAGCATACAGTGTTTCTATTACTTGAAATAATGATCGTATTTGTATCACTATTTGACAGTGATGTTCTCTGGAAGTTGGAAGCACTATTGGACTTCCAATTCCAATCCTTCCAATAGGCTTCCAATTCCAATAAATTTTCATTGGAAGATATTCATTATAAAACACATGACATAAATATTATAAAAATTTATTAAATTTTATCAATATTGTATTTATATGATATAATTTATTAAATTTTATTAGTTTGATATTGTATTTGTATATTGTATTTAAGTATTTCAGAGTATTAAAAAAAGAATTAAACAAATTTTTAATTTCCTATTTGCTTTTTTATCAATTATCAAATATTCATATTCATTTAAAAAATTATATTAAAAGCATTGGAAATATTGGAACTTTAGTTATTATATACAATCATCAGGAAATTTTAATAGGCAAAAATTTACGCAAATTTTCACTTCGAAAATTTCTGCAAATTTCTGACACCTTCGGAAATTTTCGCAAAAAATTTTCGCAATTTTCACACAGTTTTTGAAAATTTTCGCAACTTTTCACACAGTTTTTGAAAATTTTCGCAACTTTTCATAAAGTTTTTGAAACTTTTCGCAACTTTTCACAAAGTTTTCGAAACTTTTCGCAACTTTTCACAAAATTTTTGAAACTTTTCACAAAGTTTTCGAAACTTTTTGCAACTTTTCAAAAAATTTTCGTAAAGTTTTACAAATTTTTCCGTAAAGTTTTCAAAATTTACAAAATTTTTTATTATTTTTCAAATATTATTATTATTTTATTATTATTATTATTATTTTATTTACATTAATACAAAAATTTCCGAATATTTAAAATTATATTTTTTATTTCTTAATCCTCGCTTTCTATATTTACTATTTCATTATGATATTCTTCATCTTCACCTTCTTCATCTTCGTCATCTTCGTCATCTTCGTCATCGTCATCTTCACCTTCGTCACCTTCTTCACCTTCTTCAACTTCGTCACCTTCATATTCATTATTTTTTTTACCTTCATATTCGTTATTTTCTACTTTTCTTTTGGATTTTTTAAGATTTTTTTGTAAAGTTTCGACTTCAATAATTCTTTTCTTTCCTTCTTTTCTTTCCTTTATTTCTTTCGGGTTCTATCTGTTTTTCAGAATCTTTCTGTCTTTCTGGAGATACTGGTCTTTGGGAAGTTGGAGATGAGTCTGATTCGTATTCAAAACCTTCTTCATTTTCAATTTTTCTCTATTTTTTAAAATTTTGTTAGTTTTCGAAAATTTTAAAAATCTGGCGTGATATGAAATTTACTTACTAAATTTCTTGCAAGAGCCGGTTGTATAATTTCTTCTGACATTTTGATAACTTCATTTTTCGGGTTGAGAAAAATTTCTGAAATAGAATTCGCCCAGGCGATTTGAAGATTTGGAATATTTTTTTTCTTAGGCCAGACATTTTTAATTATTTTTGTCATATATGTGTCATTTTCGTCGTCTTCGATTTTTTCAAATAATTTACGAAAACAATTTGAAACAGCAAGTTTCTTCTTCCACGCTACAATTTCAGATGCTTTCGCTACGTTACTAATTGGAGGTAACATATTGTTGAAATTTTTAAAAATTGCTGTTTTTATTCGCGCACACAAGGTGCCTCTAAGAGAACGGAGCCTTTTTGATAACTATAAATTTTTAAAAAAATTAATTACAAAACTCTTCAAAATATCAATTTATAGATTTTACTTACAGGTTTTCGAATTTTTTTTTCAAAATATGGTTCTCATTTACTACCCAAAGTGGAGAAAAATTCATTATCAGATTCTCTTAGAAAAAATTCGGCAGATTCTTTGAATTCGTCATAATTGGGATATATTTTTTTTTCTAACAGGTCTTGAGCAGACTTAATTATCACAGCCTATTTATAAANGAAAAGATTCTTCTTGTAACGGCTTGAAACATAAAAAATTTTTAGTCATTTTAATTTTTTTTGAAATAATTAAACCAATATATTATTATACCATCATTCATTTGATCTACCGAAGACGAGGTTAAGTCTGAATCTTCAGATTCTAGTAGTGGACGTGGAAATAAAGAAGGACGTGAAGCTGAAGCCACAGAAGGGTGTAAAGCTGAAGCCGAAGAAGGGCGTAAAGCTGAAGCCGAAGAAGGGCGTGAAGCTGAAGCCGAGGAAGGGTGCGCGGAAGAAGCGCGTGAATATGAAGAGGTGCACAAAGGGTTTTGTTTTTTTTTTTTAAATAATTCGTTCAAATTGCTCATCTTAAATAATAAATAAATATTTCATAAAAATAAACAAAAAAAATAGTAATGTTACGGAAAATGCAAGCAAAAAAATTGAAATAAATAGTAATGTTATTTAAACTAATAAAAATACGTGCAGTATTATTTGATTATATTCTAAAGTATGTAGATTCGAAAGAATATAGCATATAGTAACAACTAATACATACATACCTTATTACCAGACAATAAAATAAAATTTGTAGCGTTATCGAAATAAAACAAAAAAAAATGTTTGTCTAGAGTTGTTAAATTACAGTTTAAACTCAATGTATTAATAATTTCATGTAAAGGTAATAGTAATGTTACGGAAAATGCAAGTAAAAAATAATAATATTACGGAAAATGAAAAAAAAAAATTGAAATAAAAAATACATGCAATATTATATAACTACATCCTAAGTATGTATATTTGAGAAAATATAAAGAATATAGCATATAATAATAATAGAGCAAAGGCAAAAGACAGGAGACAAGGAGTATACCATTGTAAATAAAATAAAAAAATACGTGCAATATTATATAACTACATCCTAAAGTATGTAGATTTGAAAAAATATAAAGAATATAGCATATAATAGTAATAGAGCAAAGGCAAAAGAAAGGAGGCAAGGAGTATATCATTGTAAATAAACAAAATAAACAAAATATTTTTGTATTACATATGTAATATTTTTGTGTTACATATATAATACAAGATGGTAATATTTATTAAACTTACGAATTTATCATATATTTTTCTTGTATTACAAATTTTATTATATATTTTCCTTGTATTACAAATTTTATTATTTCTGTTTTAACACAGAAAATGTTGTATATATTCGAAAAAATCATATTTATTTTACAGATATAGTATTTTTTATAAAATATTCTTTTTATATCACAAAATGTAATATAGGAAATTACAAAATAAAGAAAATAAAGAGAATTATTTATATATTTTCTTTAATACCCCATTTTTATAACAGGCAAAAAAAATTTTGATTTCTTTTTTAATTAAAAAAAATGTTGTATATATATTCGAAAAATCATATTTATTTTACAGATATAGTATTTGTAAGATATTCTTTTTATATCACGGAATGTAATATAGAAATTACAAAGAGAAACATTTAAAATTTTATTAATTACTGAGAAAACTAATAAAAATAAAAATACAGATTTGAAATATTGGAAAAGATATTTNAGGAAATTACAAAATAAAGAAAATAAAGAGAATTATTTATATATTTTCTTTAATACCCCATTTTTATAACAGGCAAAAAAAATTTTGATTTCTTTTTTAATTAAAAAAAATGTTGTATATATATTCGAAAAATCATATTTATTTTACAGATATAGTATTTGTAAGATATTCTTTTTATATCACGGAATGTAATATAGAAATTACAAAGAGAAACATTTAAAATTTTATTAATTACTGAGAAAACTAATAAAAATAAAAATACAGATTTGAAATATTGGAAAAGATATTTAAGTACCATGAAAGAGTACCATTGACAATTTTTAAATTAAAAATAAAGTCGAATAATTTCAATTCTCTTTAAAACAAAATATTGATTTTTTCGAAACAATTTGAACTTTTTTAATATTCTAATATAAACAATGTCTACAAGTTTTCAATGCCCACATTGCCCTCGTAATTTTTCAACACGGAATGCATACTCTCAGCATGTTAATCGATGCATTAATACTGTTTATTTAAGTACAGAAGAATCTAGTGAGGATATTTCAGATATTGTCTCAAGTGTTAACGAAATGTCATTAGATGATGAAGATTTTAGTTGCATAAATGAATTTCAAATTATTTGAGAAGAAAACTCACAAGTTTTTTACCAATATGAAAGTGATCAGGATTATGCTGGTGATATTTCTTTTGGTGAAATATCACATTCAAGTAATATTCCGAAGGAATATGAAAACTTTGATGAAATTTTACCCGCAAGTTTACAAAGCAATAAAGAACCCGTATCACATTCAAGCAATATTCCGGAGAAATATGAAAACTTTGATGAAATTTTACCTGCAAGTTTACAAAGCAATGAAGAACCCGAAGTTGAAAACATTAAAAAATTTCCAAATGAAGCATATGCGAATTTGATGGCACTTATTATAGAAAATAATCTTAATAACAAAGCTAGAAATGCAATTATAAAATTCTTTAACAAACATTCGGATTTATCTCAATTGTCCCCTCTCCCAAAAAACATCGAAACTGGACGAAAGTTCATGGATAAAATGAATATTTCACAATTGTCATATTCTAAATATTGCGTACTTACTTATACCTGCCGCCCAAATTCAAAATCCAAATGCCGAAATCCCAAATGCCGAAATCCCAAATCCCAAATCCCAAATTATAATTAGTATTTTTTGCCAAAATCCCAAATCCCAAATCCCAAATTATAATTAGTATTTTTTGCCAAAATCCCAAATCCCAAATCCCAAATACTAGTAATTTGTGCATTTTGGCATCCCAAATCCCAAATGATTTGGGATTTGGACAACACGTATATACTTACTCATAATAGTCAAGATTACTTTGTTCATTATCGTCCCATTAAAAACTGTATTAAAAACCTTTTGTCAAATCCAGATATATTAAAAAATTTGATGTTTAGATATGAAAATTCGAAGGTAAATACTTATATCGGAAATTTCTTAATAATTAATAATTATATTAATAATTATATTAATAAACTGTTAGATCGAGGATGAAAAATTATATGGAGAACAAAATTCCGGAAATTGGTGGAAATGGGCAGAAAGATCAATTTCAAATCACGCAAATATTTTGTCAATCATTCTCTATTCAGATGCAACTACTACTGATACATTAGGAAAGAGTTCATTACATCCTATATATATATCTCTTGGAAATATTCTCACATGGAGAAGGAACAAAGAAGATGTGAAACAACTGTTAGGATATCTCCCAATTTTATCTGCTAAAAATGAAAAGGAAAAGAAATCTTCTGAATTTAAGGAATTAGCTCGCAAAACCTTTCATAATTCTATTAAATTTCTATTAGATCCATTATTCCAAGGTGATGGTGTTGATTTTAATATCGATAACAAAGATATTTGGTTTTTTCCGAGAATATTCACTATAATCTGTGATTGGCCGGAAGTTTGCATGTTTTCGTTAACTTATAAATCAGCCAATTCGAATTATCCTTGTCATTTTGTTTAGTTCAAAGAGAAGATCTTATTGATATAAGAAAAGAAGTGATACTCCATAACCATGTAAATATGAAAGAATATTTTGATAGTAATACAAGTAAATTGGCAGGTTTGGAACAGGTTAATAATTACTTTTGAAACATTCACTGGTCGAATGGAAAAAAATAGGACAGTTTTATCATGAATAGGATTCCGATTAATGGCTAAATTTGCTAAGATTTATTAAATATAGGCAGTCAATTTTTTCCGATTTATAAATAGGAATTTCCGATTTATAAATAGGAATTTCCGATTTATGAATTTTCACAAATAGGATGTCTGATTTATGCATATTTCCGCCATCAATAGGATTCCGATTTTTGTTCATTCGACCAGTGATCCCGTAAGTTTGTTTATTTATATATTTAAATATTTATATATTTTAAGGGCATATTCTAACCTTATTTGTTTAAATTTAGAAATTTAAACATTTATGCAGCCACTGTACCTGATAGAATGCATCACTTAGATCTAGGTCTATTCAAATATCAAATAGAATTTACTATGGAATTATTGAAGAAAAAAAAATTATTGAATAAAGTAAACGAAAGAATTGCAGATATTCCAAGACATTCGCAATTAAAAGTATTTAAAAAAGGGATACAATTATCCCGATTAACTGCAAGCGAATATAGAGATATGATGAAGATCATGGTGTTTGTGGTCAATGATTTACAAATTGAAGATCTTTCGGAAGTCTACGTAAAATGGAATGAAATGTATTTACTGAGTAGATCAGAAAAATTTAAAGAAAGTGATCTGGAAAATTTTCAGGTAAAAATAATTATCTGGAGGATATTAGAAAGGTTGATATATATAAATAAAATATTAATTTATTTAATTATATAGAAAGCAATCAATAATTGGGGTGATCTATTCATTAAATTATTTCAAAAGATTTCGAATTCTCATTTGAAATTTCCGAAACTTCACTCATGGATTTATCACATCGTCAATACAATTCGGGAATATGGAGCAATAAATGGATATACAACCAAAACATATGAAAGTTTACATAAAACTTATGTGAAGATTTCATATCGTCTCAGTAATAAAAAAGAAGTAGAAAAGTAAATAATAGAAAATGTAAATAAAAAACAATAATTTATTACATAATATTTCAAAATTTAATGATTTTTTATTTTTAGATTCAACGCCGAGCAATTGTCTCGCGAAATCATGTAGGAAAAACTAAAACTCCAATGGCTTTCTTGTACACCGCAAAATTATTTGACTTTGATCTTTCGGAATCCATGATTGAGCAAAATAAAAAAGATCCGAATTTGGATAAAAAAATGATAAAAGGTTTTGAGAAATTTATTGATTGCTTGAAAGTATATCTCAATATTTTGAATATAATTTCTGCCGAAAGCTGCCGAATAAAGATATATAGTTCCGTTACATTAAAAAATGGTGCTATTTTACGTACAAAAAATGATTTTCCCCATAGACCATNTTTCCGATTTATAAATAGGAATTTCCGATTTATGAATTTTCACAAATAGGATGTCTGATTTATGCATATTTCCGCCATCAATAGGATTCCGATTTTTGTTCATTCGACCAGTGATCCCGTAAGTTTGTTTATTTATATATTTAAATATTTATATATTTTAAGGGCATATTCTAACCTTATTTGTTTAAATTTAGAAATTTAAACATTTATGCAGCCACTGTACCTGATAGAATGCATCACTTAGATCTAGGTCTATTCAAATATCAAATAGAATTTACTATGGAATTATTGAAGAAAAAAAAATTATTGAATAAAGTAAACGAAAGAATTGCAGATATTCCAAGACATTCGCAATTAAAAGTATTTAAAAAAGGGATACAATTATCCCGATTAACTGCAAGCGAATATAGAGATATGATGAAGATCATGGTGTTTGTGGTCAATGATTTACAAATTGAAGATCTTTCGGAAGTCTACGTAAAATGGAATGAAATGTATTTACTGAGTAGATCAGAAAAATTTAAAGAAAGTGATCTGGAAAATTTTCAGGTAAAAATAATTATCTGGAGGATATTAGAAAGGTTGATATATATAAATAAAATATTAATTTATTTAATTATATAGAAAGCAATCAATAATTGGGGTGATCTATTCATTAAATTATTTCAAAAGATTTCGAATTCTCATTTGAAATTTCCGAAACTTCACTCATGGATTTATCACATCGTCAATACAATTCGGGAATATGGAGCAATAAATGGATATACAACCAAAACATATGAAAGTTTACATAAAACTTATGTGAAGATTTCATATCGTCTCAGTAATAAAAAAGAAGTAGAAAAGTAAATAATAGAAAATGTAAATAAAAAACAATAATTTATTACATAATATTTCAAAATTTAATGATTTTTTATTTTTAGATTCAACGCCGAGCAATTGTCTCGCGAAATCATGTAGGAAAAACTAAAACTCCAATGGCTTTCTTGTACACCGCAAAATTATTTGACTTTGATCTTTCGGAATCCATGATTGAGCAAAATAAAAAAGATCCGAATTTGGATAAAAAAATGATAAAAGGTTTTGAGAAATTTATTGATTGCTTGAAAGTATATCTCAATATTTTGAATATAATTTCTGCCGAAAGCTGCCGAATAAAGATATATAGTTCCGTTACATTAAAAAATGGTGCTATTTTACGTACAAAAAATGATTTTCCCCATAGACCATGGTTCAGTAATATTGCTGTCAATATGAATGAGGAGAAACTTTCTGAATATTTATCAGATAAAGGAATTTGTTATGCACAGGTATATATTAACTATTAAATAATTTTCATAATAAAATATAGAAGATTACTTAACTCTTTTTTATTATTTAGACATTATTAATAACAGAAATAAGACTACCAAATAAATCACCAATGCATCTTGCACTTGTACAATGGTATGATTTTATTGAAGAAACTCCATTTGTTTACGGCTGTCCTTTATTGAGATTGGTAGAGGTGTACAATTTTATAGAAATAGAAGCGATCGAAGATACAATTCATATAGTTCCACGCTTTGATAAAAATAATAAATACTTTGTAAATAAATATTTATTTTAATTTTGCATTATATTTTATTTTATAGTATATTATTATAAATTATTGTTATATTATTTGTATTATATTAATAAATGTATTGTTTATGAAGTTTCGTATTATATTAATATATATATAATGCGATATTTACTTTATTTCTTTGCCTTAATAATTCTATCATCCCTATTATTCTTTTTATTATTAATTATTGGTTTCTTTTTAACATGTAGGAATTTAATTAAAAACAATTATTTAATGAATTATCAAATATGTATACGGAAATATTCGATAATATTATTTTTTTATTTCATAATTATGTATCCTAAGATGATTTACAAAATTAATTAGAATGATGTGTTTCAAAAGAAAGGAAGGAAGGATGACATCTAATGAAAGATAATACAAGTATGATGATACATTTAGGAAATATTCGAAGTTATTATTAAAATTTAGAAAATTTAGAAAAATGGGATGCAAAAAAAAATNTATTAATAACAGAAATAAGACTACCAAATAAATCACCAATGCATCTTGCACTTGTACAATGGTATGATTTTATTGAAGAAACTCCATTTGTTTACGGCTGTCCTTTATTGAGATTGGTAGAGGTGTACAATTTTATAGAAATAGAAGCGATCGAAGATACAATTCATATAGTTCCACGCTTTGATAAAAATAATAAATACTTTGTAAATAAATATTTATTTTAATTTTGCATTATATTTTATTTTATAGTATATTATTATAAATTATTGTTATATTATTTGTATTATATTAATAAATGTATTGTTTATGAAGTTTCGTATTATATTAATATATATATAATGCGATATTTACTTTATTTCTTTGCCTTAATAATTCTATCATCCCTATTATTCTTTTTATTATTAATTATTGGTTTCTTTTTAACATGTAGGAATTTAATTAAAAACAATTATTTAATGAATTATCAAATATGTATACGGAAATATTCGATAATATTATTTTTTTATTTCATAATTATGTATCCTAAGATGATTTACAAAATTAATTAGAATGATGTGTTTCAAAAGAAAGGAAGGAAGGATGACATCTAATGAAAGATAATACAAGTATGATGATACATTTAGGAAATATTCGAAGTTATTATTAAAATTTAGAAAATTTAGAAAAATGGGATGCAAAAAAAAATATATATAAAGAATCAGAATTTTTCTAACTTTATCATAAAATTTTCCAAAATATTTGCATAAATATTTAAATATCTATTTAAAATCCTCGAACATCTAAAAATTTTCGTAATGTCGCAAAAAACTTTAATTAGCTTTTATCAAGAAAAAAATAAAAAAAATAAAAAAAGAGTTAATGATCTTTTATCCGGAAGATTAAGTAGTAATAAGGCAAAAAAAAGAAGAGAGATTTCCAATTTTGCAACAGGAACATCTGCTTCGGAAGCTCCGGAAGTATCAGAAGCATCAACATCGGCAGCAGCAGCAGCAACAAGAGAAGGATGGGAAACCGAAATGCAGGATATATTGATAGAATCAACAACACCAATTATAATAGAAAGTGGTGGTGAAGAACCGGAAACTCGTGTAACCAAAAGAAGAAGAACTGAAAAAGGAAGAGAAGAACAATATTCCGAAGGCGAAAGTAATGTTTTAAAAAATTTTCAATAAAAATATTTTATAATAAATAATAATATATAATTTATTTTATTAGATNGGGAGATTGCAAACAAGTCAATTTCTAAAAAAATTTACCCAAATTCCAAAAAGCTAAAAGAGATTTCAGCAAGATTTTTAGCAAATAAATATCTGGAACTTTTCGAAAATTGGAGCAATAAACGCTGGACGTTTTATTTTGATATGATTCTACAAAGAAAAGTAAGTTTTACTGAATATATTATAATCCAGATATCTCAATAATTAACTAAAGATTTTGAATCATTTAAAGTTAGTAGAAAGGCACCAGTCTAGAAGAGGAGCGTTGTCTACCCAAATCAGAAAATCGATATTTTCTGTATTTAGAAGTCTCCCCAAAATAAATATGAAGTCAACTCCAAGCGAGATAAAAGCTTGGAAATCATTATCAATAGTTAAACAATGTTACGAAAAGTTACATTCAAAGTTGGAAAATGATGAGACCACCTGGTGTGGAAAAATCATTAACGAAACGTGGCAGAATACTTCGAAAGTATCCAAAGAACAAATATCTTTCGTCGTAGCAATATGCGAAAGTTTTCTAAACCCAAATAATGAAATATTAAAAAATGATAATAAATTTTTAAGTAAAAGGTTAAAAAGAAATTTAGTAAGTATTAAAAATATATGGATTTTTTTGATTTTTTAATTTTTTTAAATACTAAAAAAGAATTTTATTAATAGAAAAAAATGGAAACCAGCCGAGAATTTGATTTGAAAAACTCGGATTCTAACGAAGAAACGGAAAGTGACTCAAGTACATCAGATGAAGATGAGGATGAGGATGAGGATGAGGATGAAGGAGAAGTGAGCAGAAATGAGGGAGAAGGAAGTGGAGAAAGAAGTGAAAGAGAAAGAAGCGGAGAAGGAAGAAGAAGTGGAGAAAGAAGAAGTGAAGAAAGAGAAGGAAGAAGAAGCGGAGAAAGAAGAAGCGGAGAAAGAAGAAGCGTAGGAAGAAGCGTAGAAAGAAGAAGCGTAGAACGAAGAAGTGAAGAAAGAAGAAGTGAAAGAGAAGAAAGAAATGAATGAAATAGATTTCGAAAAGATCTGAAACATTAAAAAAATTTAAAAATATATATTTTTTTTATTATATTACATTTTATTATCAGTTTATTATACACACCCCTCATGTAAATCACCGGAAATTTGTCACTTGACAAATGTAACCAAACTTTAAACGTGATTTTGACCACATGTTTATAAATAAACATGCAATGCTGACTAATTAAAATTTATGCGCCATCTTTCATATAATTTAAATGACGAGAAAAGAACTTACCATAGCTCAACGTGAAAGAATTGTTGGAGCTTATATTAATGGCAGTAATTTTACAAATATTTCGCATCAACTTAATATTGCAGTATCTACAGTCTATGATACTATAAAAAGATATAATGAAACAGGTTCTCCACATCCCCAGAAACGTCCTGGCAGGCCAAAAAAATTTACTGAACGCAATGCAAGAGTTTTACAACGTATTATTTATGAAGACCGGTTTGCTCCTTTGGGCAATATAACAAACCAACTTAATATTAAACTTAATACCCAATTAAATGCAGCAACTGTACATAAATATTTGCACAATACTGGAATTAACAGTTGTGTTGCACGTTGCAAACCTTTATTAACTGAAGTACAATGAAAAAAAAGATTACAATGGTGCTGAGAACACCAAAATTGGAACGAAGAATGGAAAAATATTGTATGGTCAGATGAATCCAGATTTGCACTTTTTAAGTCAGATGGACGTGTGAAAGTGTGGAGAAAGGCTGGAGAAGCTTATAATAAAGATTGTATTAAACCTACTGTA
Source organism: Diversispora epigaea (assembly GCA_003547095.1). Classification (NCBI taxonomy): domain Eukaryota; kingdom Fungi; phylum Glomeromycota; class Glomeromycetes; order Diversisporales; family Diversisporaceae; genus Diversispora; species Diversispora epigaea. Next base: position 735,894 of record PQFF01000021.1, read on the forward strand.
AAGTTTGGTGGAGGTTCTGTAATGTTTTGGAGTTGTTTTGATTGGAATGCAGTTGGGTCTTTAGTATTGGTTGATATAAACATGGATTCTGATGTTTATATCAATACTCTTGCTAATAATTTTATTCCATGGGTTCAAAATCGTCCTAATGCTACGTTGCAACAAGATGGAGCTCCTTGTCATACATCATTTTATACCCGTTGGTGGATGTCAACGCATAACATTAAAATTTTAGAGTGGGTCTCGCAAAGTCCTGATCTCAACCCGATCGAGCATCTGTGGGATCATTTGGACTGTAAAATAAGGAAAAGGAAACCTTTCCCCACTTCCAAAGAAGATTTAATAAGAGCAGCACAAGAGGAATGGCAAAATATTAATATTGAAATTTTGCATAATTTAATTTCAAGTTTACCTAATCGTATAAAGGCCATTATTAAGGCCAAGGGTGGGCATACAAAAGTTTATTTGGCATAAAAAATTTTATAAATTAATACACTTGATTTTTTTTAAAATGAATTTTTGAAACGTGAAAAATTTTCGTCGCTCATTATCATGTGACAAATTTCCGGTGATTTACATGAGGGATGTGTATATTATCAGTTAATTATATTTTTACATAATAAAGAACACATTGGTTTATAAGTATATTTAAAATTTTTTAGATTTTATGAAATATTGCGAAAATAATGAAAATAATAAAAACTAATCTAATAACTCAAAAAATGGATGCCATAAAATATTCTTTATCAATTAATATTGTAAGTATTTATAACTTCACTTGTAAACAAAAATAAGTAGATTATTAAATTATTATACCGAAATTATTATTCAGAAATTTACTGATGACTAGCATATATATATTAGTTTATTATATTTTTTTACATAATAAAGATTTTTATGAAATATTGCGAAAAATAACAATTAATTTAAAAGTGATCGAAAAAAACTAAAGAATTAATCTAATTTGAATATTTGAAAAAAAATAAAAAATAAAATTCATCAAAAATCTTTGGAAAATTTCGAATCGATACTAATGAAAAAGAAAAGAAAAAAGATGTTAGAAACAGTATTGAATAAACTGTGCACTGTTTTTAAGTAAGCATATTAGCATCTGAGAGTATCCTACTTCTAGACAGCAAGGTTATGAATAACCTGCTGAACGACTACCTGAAACTCTGAAAAACACGGAAAAGGTAAAGAACAGCAAAGTTATGAACATAATCTGCTGAACTACTACCTGTTACACAGAAAAAAACCACGGAAAAGGCAACGTATCGTAGTATAAGAGTTGTGTTAATTAAGAAAAGGGAACGTCGAGAACTTTTCTTATAGGAACTCTACTCTAATCCATCAGTTTAACATAACCAAAGGGACTCAAGAAGTTTCAGATGACCCCAACCTCGTCAAAAACCAACATACTTATTTGAAAAATAAATAAATTTTTGAAAATTTCCGAAAATTTTTATCCTAAAATTTCATGAGAATAATAATTTTTGAAAGAGTTCGAAACAAAATCATTCATTTAGTAAATAAACAAGATCATTTTGTATTACAAAATAAAAAACATTTTTTATTTGACCAAAAATTTCCGCAAATTTTCGCAAAAATTTACGAAAATTTTCGCAAGTTTTTCGAAAATTTTTTGAAGTGGAAATTTTCACAAATTTTATGCGAAAATCTTCTGGAAATTTTCACTTCGAAACTTTTCGAAAAATTTTCCGGAAATTTTCGCCTTTTAAAATTTCCTGATGATAGCCAAAGTATTTGATTGGAAAATTTCAATGTATGTGAGACATTGGAACTTTCAATTCTTCCAATGAAACTTCCAATGGAACTACCAATTCCAATAAAATTTCATTGGAAGCACATTTTGAACATCACTGTTATTTGATAGATTCATGTTCCATTTTGGTAGGATCGTTCATGTGATTTTTTTTTTAGTACCGTCATGGTACTTTCTAATTAAATGTCTTGTAGATAATCACCAAGTTTCTTATATGCATTTATTCTTTAACCATTTGTTCCATGCATATCCATTGCTATTCATAGAAGTTCGTCTAAATTATGATTAATAATCTGATCTTGTTCTTCTTGAGCTGTAAAAATATCTACCACATATATCGTTAATGTATCATCATATTGCTAATAATTTTATTATTTGCGGGTTGATCAATTTCTGTTACGGCATTTTTTGTTACCAAATATGCACCAGTATTGTCTATAATAACCTGCACTTCTCCTAAGATTTGTGAAAATTCTTTTTGTAATTCATGAACTCTTTTTCATAAGCTATTTGGAATTATAATATTATTTATAATAAAAAAAAGTTTTTTGACAAAATTTTTCAGAACTTTTTGCAATCTTACAAATTCTTTTAAACACGTCTATTGTTTACTCATTATCTTACATAAGATGATAACCTTTTTGTTTATACGATTTCAATCGATTGTCATATACAGGTCGACTATTAAGAACTTCTTCACTATTGGTTCTTAATATGTAGGAGCCATTACCAAAAACTCTATAAATAAAGAAAGGACCAGACCATTTATCTCGAAACTTATTGCCATGAACATTCTGTAAATCAGATTTGTACTTTAACACCATATCTCCTATCTTGTATGTTATCATTCTGATTTTCTTATTATGGGTTATCTTTTGCTGTTTTGTGCATCTTTAATATTCTTAAATACCTTAATTCGATTATCTTCGAATATTCTTGCAACTTTACCAGTTCTTTTGTAGACCATTTCTTTAAATTGTTTTTCATTAATTTCTTCAACTGGTCAAGTAATAATATCAAGTTCTATGGGTAGTGTGGGAGTTCGTTCATATAGTAAATAAAATGGCTCGTATTTTGTTGTTCTATTTTTGGTATTTTTGGTTGTTCAGTATACGAAAAGTGCTGAAGCTATCAGTGCATTCCATTTTTGTGTTGTTTTCTTTACACATTTCTTTAAAGTTTGACAAAATGTTTGATTATATCGTTCTGTTAGTCTATTACTTTTAGAATGGTAAGTAGATGTAAATCTTTGATAGGTTCTCATTATCTCTATTAGGTTGGTTACTATTTGACTAACAAATACTGCTTCTCTATCAGATAATATTTTTCTTAGACAACTATGTCTGCATATAATTTCATCGTATAGAAACCAAGCAATAGTTCTCACATCTACTTTTTCAATAGCTCTAGTCTCTGACCACTCTGTAGCCACCACTATGTATCTTTTTCCCATTGTAATTGGCTTCAAGGGTCTTACAATATCTATTCTTAATTGATCAAAAGCTTGTCCTACTCCAATAGGTCATAATACTTCGGTTTGTTCCTATAAAAAGTTATATACTTAAAATATACTTGAATTTTTTTTTTTTAATATACTTAAAATACACTTAAAATATACCTGAAATATTCTTAAAATATACCTGAAATATTCTTAAAATATACCTGAAATATACCTGAAATATACTTGAAATATATCTTAAAATATACCTGAAATATACTTAAAATATACTTAAAATAGATTTGAAATAGTATGCGTAAGTATATTTTAAGTAGGTTTTAAATATATTAAAAATTATGTCACCTGAATTAAATATATTTTTAAATATATTTTAAGTATATTTTTTAAGTATATTTTTAAGTATATTTTTTAAGCATATTTTAAATATATTTTAAGTATATTTTAAGTATTTCAACATATACATATATATTAAAATATACTTAAAATATATTTAAAATATGCTTAAAAAATATACTTAAAAATATACTTAAAAAATATACTTAAAATATATTTAATTCGGATGACATAATTTTTAATATATTTAAAACCTACTTAAAATATATTTACGCATACTTAAAATATACTAATCATTACCTGTTTTAAGTCTATTTTAAATATACTTTAAGTATATTTTAAGAAATTTTAAGTATATTGTAAAAATTTTAAAATATATTTTAGATATATTTTAAGTATATTTCAGATATATTTCAGATATATTTTAAGTATATTTTAAGTATATTTCAGATATATTTTAAGTATATTTTAAGTATATTTTAAGTATATTTTTTTAAAAAAAAAAAATTTTAAATATATTTTAAAAAAATTTAATTCGCGATCCGTGATAGAAGTAAACTGATAAAGTCGAAAAGTGAAATCTGCATTTGCCTTATAGTGAAGTTATGATTTATCATGAAAAGGACATTTTTTATTTTTATAAATTTGAAATTAGGTTTCATAAGTACTAATTTGTATTTACAGATTGATGCTTCAATGCTTATAACTTTGTATAATTATTTAATAAATTTATTTAATCAGGGTTTATTTATAATGGTTTCCCCCGGATTTTACTAATTAATTTGTTTACTTTTATCACGAATCACGAATTAAGTATATTTTAAATAATGTGACTTCTTATAGGGTGTTTAGGTTTACACTGTTTTTAATATATATTACATATCTTTATGTAATTTTAAATATCTTTGCTCATCATAAACCAAAAGTATCGTTGTTTCGTTTTATCTATGATAGCTTTTATACCAAAATGTTTGGCATTTGGTACATTATGCATGTTGTATAATATTTTAATTAAATTTTCTTTTGTGATTACTCTTAAAGAATCGTCCTTTTTGTTTCACTTGTATAATATATTGTCTTGAACCATATAATGATTCACTTGTTATTGTAACTTTCATCGTTGTTCGTTGGTGCTGTTTGATAGAAAAGTATGATTTATTAGGTATTCTGTTAACTGATTATAAGTGTTAACATCCATTTTCAAAAAGTTTCAAGATATTGTATCTTTAATAAATATCAGAATTTTATTATATTTGTTGTCTTAATTAGTTATTCTAGATAGTACGTCAGCATTGGCGTTAAGTCTTTCTTGCTTATGAATAAGTTTATAATAAAAATCTATCTAGCAATTCTTCCTTTAGATTGTGGATGATTCTTTAGCCATGTTAAAGTGGAGTTATCTGTATATAAATCAAACTTGGAGCCATGTAAGTAATGTTTAAAATATTGTACAGCCCGTATTGCGACAAGGCACTCTTTTTTCAACACAGTATAATTTTGTTCAGGGGATAACAAAAGGCGACTGGCATAAGCGATAGGGTGTTCAAGATTTTCCATATTCTTCTAGTAGTGCACAGCTCCAATTCTCCAGTCAGATACGTCAATAATTAATATAAATTGTTTCGAAAAGTCAAGGTAAGTCATTATCACTGGTCGAAAATTTATAAAACCTATACCTATCAGGTACCAGATAGGTGTAATATCTGTGCCTAATATCGTACATATATCGGGTACCCGATAGGTGTGAGAAAACATTTTTCACACTTATTGAGTATCTGATATATGTAACCCTATAAGAAGTCGTATACTTAAAATATACTTAAATTTTTTTAAAATATACTTAAAAATTTTTAAAATATACTTAAAATATACTTAAAATATACTTAAAATTTCTTAAAATATACTTAAAGTATATTTAAAATTTTTTAAAATATACCTGAAATATACTTACAATTTTTTAAAATATACTTAAAATTTCTTAAAATATTCTTAAAATTTTTTAAAATATACTTAAAATTTCTTAAAATATTCTTAAAATTTTTTAAAATATACTTAAAATTTCTTAAAATATTCTTAAAATTTTTTAAAATATACTTAAAATTTCTTAAAATATTCTTAAAATTTTTTAAAATATACTTAAAATTTCTTAAAATATTCTTAAAATTTTTTAAAATATACTTAAAATTTCTTAAAATATTCTTAAAATTTTTTAAAATATACTTAAAATTTCTTAAAATATTCTTAAAATTTTTTAAAATATACTTAAAATTTCTTAAAATATTCTTAAAATTTTTTAAAATATACTTAAAATTTCTTAAAATATTCTTAAAATTTTTTAAAATATACTTAAAATTTCTTAAAATATTCTTAAAATTTTTTAAAATATACTTAAAATATATTTAAAATATGTTTAAAAAATATACTTAAAAATATACGTAAAAAATATACTTAAAATATACTTAAAAATATATTTAATTCAGGTGACATAATTTTTAATATATTTAAAATATACTTAAAATATACTTACATGTACTTAAAATATACTTATCATTACCTGTTTTAAGTCTATTTTAAATATACTTTAAGTATATTTTAAGAAATTTTAAGTATATTTTAAAAAATTTTAAGTATATTTTAAGTATATTTTAAAAAATTTTAAGTATATTTTAAGAAATTTTAAGTATATTTTAAGTATATTTTAAGTATATTTTAAAAATTTTTAAGTATATTTTAAAAAAATTTAAGTATATTTTAAGTAATACGACTTCTTATAGGGTAAAAAAACATTTTTCACACCTATCGGGTACCCGATATGTGTACGATATTAGGCATAGATACTATACCTATCTGGTACCTGATAGGTATAAGTTTTATAAATTTTCAACTAGTGTATAGGAGTTGAAGTTAACTGTCCTTTTAATAAATCGAACGCGAGTTTGTGTTTAAGCTTCCATTTAAATATAACACTTCTCTTCATAAGGTTGTGTAATAATTTCGCAATTGTGACAAAGTTTTTTACAAATCTTCGATAATATGAGGTTAATTCCAAGAAGGCTCTTACGTTTGTCTTGTTTTGTGGAACTAGATAATGCTGTACCTTCTCAATCTTCGAAGGATCTGGGGCTATTTTATCAATTGTTATAATATGTTCCAAAAATATTAATCTCATTTTGAAAAAGTCATACTTTTTCAAATTTATCTTTAATCTGGCATTTTCCAGAAGTGTAAATACATCCTTTAGATGTTCCAAATGCTCTTTGTAAGTTTTCAAATATATGATAATATCATTGATATATACTAATATAAACTTCTAAGTAATCTCATGGAAGACTCTATCTATCACTTGCTAAAAGGTTGCAAAAGTATCGATAAGTCCGAAAGGCATTACAAGAAACTTATAGGTACTAAATGGAATAGTAAAAACAGTTTTCTCCCAGTTCTTAACAAATATTTCTACTTGTTAAAAACCCAAAGCAAGGTTTAAGGTTGAAAAGAAAGCGAAGTGTCCCAAAGCATCTAGCATGTCTGTTATTCATATTACTAGATAGGCATCGGGTTTCGTAACCGCATTCAATTTTTTATAGTCTACAGTAAGAATCCTCTTACGGCAGAAAACTACAGAAGCAAAGATAATTATTATACGCTCAATCCAGAGCAAGACTTAAGATATTAATTGATTAAATTAATAGGAGAACCTGTCCCCGCTTTATTGAATTCTTATGCCTTATATAAAAATACATATAATTATTATTAAATAAAAATAAATATAAATACATATTACTTAGGTTCATAGAACCAGGTCCGGACAAGGCAAATTCATAGAAATATAAATATAATATAAATAAAATATAAATATAATCAATCCTAATTGATTGTCGGTTACGCCTAATTTCCCATCTATGTAATCTGAAACAATAGATAAATTGGTAATACATTTGATATCAGATTAATGTAATACACATAGATTATCATGCACATCCATGCACAAAGGCTAAATAAAGAAAAGAAAAGGAAAGAAAAAGAAAAATAGAGGGGTAACATATAATCTGTTACATCTACACAAAGTCTGAATTTCCCATTCTTCTTATTCACAACTACTATAGATGCAGATCAAGGACTAAATGACTTTCAAATTAATCTGTTCCTTAGCATATTTGTTATTTTCTCCTTCAAAAATTCTAAGTATCAGGGTGAGGTTCTATAGGGATTTAATTTAATTGGCTTTGCTTCGCTAGTATCTATTGTATACTGATAAAGGTTTGTCTTCCCTAATTTTGAAAGATCTTTGGTTACCAGATTCAGAAATTCTTCGATAATTTCGTGAATTTGCGACTTATATTGATTTCCTTTGAGCGTCTCTACTCTGCCTTATACTAAATTACAACAAATGTCTTGTATTTCCTTTCGTGGTATAATCGAAATAATTTTCTAATCTTGTTAATATTCTTCACAGACTTCGTATATATCTTGACTTGTTTCTAAATATATGTTACACCACAATAGGAATTAGATCCTATTGCCTTACATCATTTTTGAGCATTTTTTTTTCTTTTAACCAGATCAAAACAATAAGATAACTGATTATACAATTCCTATGTAACAAGTTTTGAATTCTTGTGCATTCCTTCAGGAGTAAATTTATATCTCATATATAGGATTCCTGATGCAGAAGTTTGTAAGTTAATCCTGTGAAGTTTACTTCTTCTTTATCAGTATCTGAATCATCACTACTTTCTACATATTCTTTTTCACTATCATCTTTTTCTTTATCATTGTCCAAGACAGGGGCTCTAGTATTTCTACAAGAAATTTGTGCTATTCGTCTATCTTTATTTAAGATTAATTTGTATTCTTGATAGTCTATTATGACGCATACTTTTCTTAACCAATTTGTTCTCAAAATTAATGCATAACCTGCTACATCAATAACTTCCATATCAACTGCTATTACAATTTCTTCCAACTTTATTGGTACTTGTGTTACAATTCCTAAACTAGAACATCTTTCTCCATGTATATCAGTTATTTTCCTTCCAGATGTTTTTTCAATCCTTTGACTTATAGATTCCATAAAGTTCTTCGAAATGATACTAATAGATGAACCATTATCAAGTATTACTTCAACTTTCTATCCAGCTACTTGAACTTTGCAAGTCATAAGGTATTCCCTTCTACTGTTGTATGGTTGGCTATTTTTACAATTCTTGTACGTTTAGGTATTAAAGACTTTCGTATCTCATTTCTATAATGAGGTATAGCCATTAATTGTCCTAAAATGATATTGGCTCTTGTCGTAAGTAAATCTGAAATGATAGAATATGACAGAGCATTTTGTGTCATATATGGTTGTTGGTCCAGAAGTACTTTCTTTCTTTTTTTGTTTGGAATCTTCAGATCTTTTCTTTTCTTTTCTACAAAATATAATCTTTTTGCAATAGGTTGCGAAGCATTCTGTTTACTTGTAGACCTAATACTTTCTCTTATTACTCTATCATTATCTCCAGTCTTAAATGAGAGATTTGTATTATCTGCATTCTCACCCTCCTGAGGTGTGCCTGTTAGTTTAAATGTTGTATTTTTTCTCAAACAGTAGAAATAAGTTGTTAGATTTTCTTTTCTTGAGTTATAAATGTATTGCTATTTACTATACCTGCCGCCCAAATTCAAAATCCAAATGCCGAAATCCCAAATGCCAAAATCCCAAATCCCAAATCCCAAATTATAATTAGTATTTTTTGCCGAAATCCCAAATCCCAAATCCCAAATACTAGTAATTTGTGCATTTTGGCGTCCCAAATCCCAAATTATTTGGGATTTGGGCAACACGTATACTATTTACGTCTCCTTGCAAAACTTGTTGTGTAGTTTGATTTGTTGCTGTATTAGTTGAAAGAGTACAGTATTGATAGGTCGTGGGCAATATTGTACATTTTATATGTCTCTAGGTTTTTTTACTGTCCCAATGTCCCATGTCCCATGTCCCACTGTTCCTACCCTTATTGGACTTATAAAGATATATTAAAACTTTATAAATATATGTAAAAATTAATTCTAAATAACTTTAATTAATGACTTAAACTAAGTTTTATAATGGAATTTTTTATAATTTAAAAAATTATTTTTGTCCCAAAATGTTACAAGATGTCTTATAACAATACTGGTCATGGATATACTTGCACGCAAAATTATTTTGGGGTCCTGAAATTGTAATTTCAGAAAAAAAAGTTGAAATAGTTTTTCATAGAAGACAAAATTATTTTACTTAAAACATGAAATTTTTTAACGATCCAGATTTATTCTTTGATTGAAGATACACATAACTGGATACTTTTTTTACTTCTATATATAGAATAAATTCTACATAAATTTCAAAAAGTCGAAATACCTCAAAAATTCAAAATCAATTTTGGAAACATGTATAGTCGTGGGGCAGCAGAAACAGCTGGATTTATTTAGTTTCTTTGATTTCCTTGTTTTATAGAACAATTTCAAGCCATATGTCCAGTCTGTCCACAATGGTAACAATTTGACAGATTATTATAACTTCTAAAGTTCTGTCCTCTATTGCCATTATAATTGTTATAACCTTGTCCTCTATTATTATTGTTATATTTTGGTTTGTTATTAAAAGTATTAGGTGTTTTTTCTCCTTTTTCAATAATCCTTTATAATGTTTTGGCAATAGGCACAAAAGTTTTTTGTACTATTCATTTTATTACATCTTCACTTTCATTATTTTTATTTCGAGAAGGTATGGACCCTTGCATGCCCATAGAAGTGGTAGTAGTATATCCTGTTATAGTTTCAGAATAAGTTTAAGCATTTTCTTCAAATTGTTTAACTGTTCTAATCCTTTTTCCAATATTGATTTCTCTTGAGACATAATAAATGGTTGGGCTTGATAGGCAATATCTTTTCGCAATCCTTTCAAAAACTGCTAAACTTTTTCGTCTTCGCTCTATTTGTTATTGCCATCTATTCGTTTGATTAATTTCTTAATATAATTTGAATATTGTTCTACGGTTTCACTTAGTTTCTATACTTTTATTTGTAACTCAAATCTCTATTAATTTATTAATGCAGTTGTTCGAAAAGTGGTCAAGAAAGATGTTTCAAAGGAGACTTGGTTTGGATTGTTCCAATGATTGATAAGATTTTGTCCTTCTTGCACTTCATTGAATCATTGTCCTGTGGTATCCTGTAGATATTCGCTGACTACTTAAAGTTTGTATTTATCAGTATATTGGTTTATTCTTGCTGATCAATTAAATTCTTTTAACCATTCCATGGGATCTTGGTTTCCTCCAAAAAATAATGGCATTCTTGCATCTTTTTTATGCGAAATGTATTTTGGAGTTTCAGTATTAAGGCATTCACCTTATTTTCGTTAATGTTTATACTTAGTTTAGTAATTTTCCTTCATTTCGACAGTTTGACGTATTATTCCATAAGATTTTGTAAAAGTATTTTTGATGATTTTTCAGAGATTTTATCTGGTTACACAAATTTTCGCTTGACAATCTTCATTGTAAATCCTTTGATCTGGAAGAATTTCGTTATATTAACGATTACTTTGATAATCATCCTTGATAGATCGTGAAACAAAACGCAGTAATGTTCAAAATGTGCTTCCAATGAAATTTTATTGGAATTGGAAGTTCTATTAAAAGAATTGGAAGTTCCAATGTCTCACGTGCATTGAAATCTTCCAATTAAATACTTTGGCTATTGTATATAATAACTAAAATTTCAATATTTCCAATGTTTTTAATATGATTTTTTAAATGAATATGAATATTCGATAATTGATAAAAAAGCAAATACATCAGGAAGTTTTTTTAACCGTAATATTATGTAAGATTATGATACCCACGTAAATTTACGTAATTTTTTTCATAATTATACGGAGCGTAATATTTTACACAATATTTTTTGCAAAATTTTATATAAAATATTACGATCCATAAATTTACGTAATATTTTTCGCAAAATTTTACGAAAAATTTTGCGAAAAATATTGTACGGTTCATAAATTTTACAAAAAATATTACATAAATTTATACGGATCGTAAATTTACACAATATTTTGCGAAAATATTACGTAAATTTACGGATCGTAATATTTTACGTAAAATTTTGCGAAAAATATTGCGTAAAATATTACGCTCCGTATAATTACGAAAAAAATTACGTAAATTTACGTGGGTATCATAATCTTACGTAATCTTACAGTTAAAAAAACTTCCTGATGTAGGAAATTAAAAATTTGTTTAATTCTTTTTTTTTTTTTATTTTAATGTGACTGGCACTGTTTAATTCTTTTTTAATACTCTGGAATACTTAAATACAATATACAAATACAATGTCAAACTAATAAAATTTAATAAATTATATCATATCCCATTGATCGTCCAGCGTTCAAATTTGAACGTTAAAATTTTTTTTATATCATTTTTGAATAATTGCACCAAAATTTCTTAAACTACCCCCTTTCTTAAGCTAAAACGAATGTGTGATTATCTACAATTCCATCTCACNAGATTATGATACCCACGTAAATTTACGTAATTTTTTTCATAATTATACGGAGCGTAATATTTTACACAATATTTTTTGCAAAATTTTATATAAAATATTACGATCCATAAATTTACGTAATATTTTTCGCAAAATTTTACGAAAAATTTTGCGAAAAATATTGTACGGTTCATAAATTTTACAAAAAATATTACATAAATTTATACGGATCGTAAATTTACACAATATTTTGCGAAAATATTACGTAAATTTACGGATCGTAATATTTTACGTAAAATTTTGCGAAAAATATTGCGTAAAATATTACGCTCCGTATAATTACGAAAAAAATTACGTAAATTTACGTGGGTATCATAATCTTACGTAATCTTACAGTTAAAAAAACTTCCTGATGTAGGAAATTAAAAATTTGTTTAATTCTTTTTTTTTTTTTATTTTAATGTGACTGGCACTGTTTAATTCTTTTTTAATACTCTGGAATACTTAAATACAATATACAAATACAATGTCAAACTAATAAAATTTAATAAATTATATCATATCCCATTGATCGTCCAGCGTTCAAATTTGAACGTTAAAATTTTTTTTATATCATTTTTGAATAATTGCACCAAAATTTCTTAAACTACCCCCTTTCTTAAGCTAAAACGAATGTGTGATTATCTACAATTCCATCTCACGTGTATTAGATTTTTTTTTCATAATAATCGTTGTTGATTTATGTAGATCGAAACATGTAACCCGTGTACCCGATAATCGTTTTTTTTGCCTTTTTTGCTCTTCCATGTTTTACCACTTCACGTATAAGGATTTTTTGTCATAATGATCGTTGTTGATATGAGATCGAATTGTGCAACCTGATAATCACCCTTTGCTCTCATGAAGAAAAAAAGAAAAAAAAATTTAATAACGAAACTTCACGTCCCTTATGTCAAATGCATTTGCTTCAAGGTCTTCAAGTTCTTTGCCCCACAAAACTTTGGAAACAGGTTCTGACGAAGAGGAATATGTACCACTCTTGACGTCTCATCAGTACTCCTTAGACAAACCAGATTCAGATGAGGACGAGGACGAAAACGAAAATGAAAACGAAATAGATATTGGAAGCACCCGCAAAAGAAAACATAAATCAGCAAGAGCTGTACAATGAGAACTACCACCACCGCCCTCCAATTTCGAACCATTTGTTCATTAAAGACACTTTCACCGAGCATCTGTTCGGCTGCCAACGCATCTTAATATTGGTGTCTCTAAACCAATTGACTTTTTTCTTCTTTTTTTTACACCAAACATATTGGACACAATCGTCGAAAATACAAACCTTTACGCACTATCTAAATGTGCCGGTGCAACTGGGAGGCAGTGGTTTAATTTTACACGTAAAGAGCTCCTTATCTGGATCGCCTTGATTATTTATCAAGGACTTTTTAAGCTACCTTCTCTTGATCAGTATTGGAGTGAGAATGAGAAGTTCCCTATTCATCATATTTCAAAACAAATGTCTTTAAAACGTTTCGAACAAATCAAGAGGTTCTTTCATATTTCTTCCCCTGTTGCAACAATAAAAAATTATTTTGACAAATTGGAACCGTTGCTTTTACATATCTGCGACGTCTCGAAGCAACTTTACATACCAAATTCTAACGTCTCAGTAGACGAAATGATAATTCGATTTTCCGGGAGAAGTGTGCATACCGTATGAATCAAGAATAAACCAACTGCCGAAGGCTTTAAAATTTTGTCTCTCTGCGATTCCGGTTACACTTTTACTTTTTTGCCAACGTCGCGTATTGTTCCAAGTGATGTACCAAAAGTGAGCGGTCTGAACCAAATTGGGTGTCAAGTTTATCATCTCGTTGATCAACTTCCGTACTATCAACTTTCGTACAATGTATACATGGACAACTATTTTTCCAGCATTCCTCTTTATCGGCATCTTAAGCAGAGTGGGATTGGTGCTTGCGGAACTGTACGGAAAACTTCATTGGGTTTTCCAAAAGAATTAAAATTAGATAAAGGTATTAAACTTGATTGGGATATTCATTCTGGGGTTGTGGTGGATGATGTATTGGCTGTTTTCTGGCAGGATAATGGACCGGTTACAATGTTATCAACGATCCATGGGCTTGTCGGTGAAGAATGTGAGGTAGAACGGGAAAGGCGACGACCAAGGGAAACAAGTGCTAATGCGACAAAGGTGTGTGCGGTATTTGGTTTCAAATCAAAAAAAAAATTAAAAATTCCTAAAATAATCGACGACTACAATCACTACATGAACGGCGTCAATATCGCGGACCAATTACGTTCATATTACAGTACACAGAAAGTGGCACAGCGAAATTGGATACCCATTTTTTTTTGACTGCTAGATACTGCAATTATCAACTCATATCGGATTTTTCAAACTGCAGGATCAACGCAAGAGCAGAAAGAGTTTCGTCACGAACTTGTTTGGGATCTTATTAATTTTGCAAATGATACAGGTGAAATTCAACTGAGGAGAAATAGTTTAAATAAAGATATGAAAAGGCCGAAAATAACGAAGTATTTTGAGCTCTCGAATCGACGATTGGTTCCCGGGAACCACTATATAGAGTAGAGAGAGAAATACGAAGCATGCAGATGGTGCACGTGGTTGGCAAATAAAAAAGAAATAGATATGGACCGTAAAATGCCATATCGAAGTCAACTATGGTGTGTTTTATGTAACATGCCTCTGTGTTGCAATAACACTCAGAATTGTTTTTTACAATTCCATACCAGTAAATAATTTTTTTTTTTTTAGTGGGTAAGTTAATTAAAATATATATTTTTTAAAATAATTTTTTTTTTAAATAGTTTTTTTTTTTTTAAATAATTTTTTTTTAAATAAATTTTTTTTAATAAATTTTTTTTTAATCAGGTTTTTTCCTTTTTTTTTTTTTTTTTAAATAANCCCATTTTTTTTTGACTGCTAGATACTGCAATTATCAACTCATATCGGATTTTTCAAACTGCAGGATCAACGCAAGAGCAGAAAGAGTTTCGTCACGAACTTGTTTGGGATCTTATTAATTTTGCAAATGATACAGGTGAAATTCAACTGAGGAGAAATAGTTTAAATAAAGATATGAAAAGGCCGAAAATAACGAAGTATTTTGAGCTCTCGAATCGACGATTGGTTCCCGGGAACCACTATATAGAGTAGAGAGAGAAATACGAAGCATGCAGATGGTGCACGTGGTTGGCAAATAAAAAAGAAATAGATATGGACCGTAAAATGCCATATCGAAGTCAACTATGGTGTGTTTTATGTAACATGCCTCTGTGTTGCAATAACACTCAGAATTGTTTTTTACAATTCCATACCAGTAAATAATTTTTTTTTTTTTAGTGGGTAAGTTAATTAAAATATATATTTTTTAAAATAATTTTTTTTTTAAATAGTTTTTTTTTTTTTAAATAATTTTTTTTTAAATAAATTTTTTTTAATAAATTTTTTTTTAATCAGGTTTTTTCCTTTTTTTTTTTTTAATTAAATAAATTTTTTTAAACTATGTAATCATGACGTAAATAGTTTTTTTTTTTAATAAAATTTAAATAATTTATTATTTTATTAAAAATATTAAAGTCCCGAAAATTTTCATTTTTTTAAGAGTCACGTGTCATATGCAACACCGCGGCTGGAAATTATGCCATGTGATTCAGGCTCTTAAGAATTATCCCAGCCAAACAGAATGAATTTTTTAATAAAAAAATTCTTTTTTAGGTCTGATTTACTTTTAATCATTTTAGCGTCCAAATTTGTCCGCTAAAATGGACGGATTAAGGGATAAATACAATATTGATAAAATTTAATAAATTTTTATAATATTTATGTCATGTGTCTTATAATAAATATCTTCCAATGTAAATTTATTGGAATTGGAAGCCTATTGGAAGGATTGGAATTGGAAGTCCAATAGTGTTTCCAACTTCCAGAAAACATCACTGGACATAAGGTAACACAGATCAGTGCAAATTTTTGAATTTCATTCTTTATAATTTACAAAATTATTGAAATAGGGAGTGGAGATAATTTTTTTAATTAATCCAAAAAAAAACTAACGAATAACACAAAGTGATGATTGAATTTGCTGAAAAAAGGAAATGATGAGTATGCGAAAATTTTTATTTTTTATTTTTTTTCATAATAATAATAAAAATAACCAAGTAATTTAATAATTTATTAATTAAACAATATTTATAATACTTCATTCAGGTATAAACATTCAGAAATAATGAGATATCTCCCAGAAATGTACCTTTGTTAGGTGATCTCGAGAGTGTTGGTGTAAACAATGGATAATATTTAATGTAAAAATAATAGCCACAAAGGAAAAATCATATAATAAATTATGAAAGGATTATCAGGTGTAAAAAAAAGTGGAAAGATCATAAACCGAATATTTTTTTTAAAAAAATATAAAATTAGTAGAAATAATAAAATAATATTAATTATTTTATTATTTTATTATTGTATAAGATCGAATTTTTCAATTTATTAAATAGCATCTTCGTAAAATTAATTTATAAATATTTGAAAAAAAATAATTATTTTTTTTACAATATTATTTTGGTGGAGAATGAGTTACATCAATAAATTATTACAATGATTGATAATTATTTATTTGGAATAATCGGGTAAAAATAATGAATAAACCAAAAATAGTAGGACAATGATGGACCAGTAAAAATCATGTGAAATGATTCCTGTGATTCACAGCCTATTTAACTGATGTGGTTTCTTAGAGGTATCTTTTACCTCCCCTCTTCCTCTCCTGAGCCGAACTTGAGGTTGATCCTAATACTAAGGATAAATATAAGAATAATCCTAAAGATGATCCTAAAGATAAATATAAGATGATCCTAAGGATAAAATATAAAAAACAAAAACGCAAGGTCCAAGCAGTAACACAATTAACCAAAAAAGGAGTTTTTTTGGTGAAAAAGGAAAATGTTTATGCGCACGATCAAGAAAATAAATAATAAAATCAAGGTAACACGGATCAGTCAAAATAATATTAGGGTAAATAATTATTAAAAAGTAAAAAAAAAAGTTGATCGATTAATATGTAGATTGCAGATTTTTATGTAAATCGGAAATATCGCCCTTTTTCCTAAAATAAATTTGCCAGTTGTTACACAAACCGCGAATTAAGCAATGAACATTTTAAAGTTATTGAGTTCAATTTTGTATAGAAGAAATCAGAAAATATATTTAATTATAGCATCTGCATGCTGGATTATGAAATATTTATTATTTTATTACGTTGAATATTGAAAATATTAAAAATTTATGTAATTTTAAGATAATAATTTTATTAAAATTTATTAAGTAATAATATTGTTTGATAAGTTTTTATATGATTTTATTATTTTATAGTTTAAATTTTTTCAAAATATCATATTGATTTTTTATCGATAAAATTAAAATCAACATTAAATTAATCAATTAAAATTAAAATGTTGTAAAATATAATAATTATTTTAATGATTAAAAAATTTTCGTCGGTTGTTTCTCTCATGATTTAATTTTGATCAATATAATTTAATAGAATAAAAAAGAATTTCAGGGCAGAGGCATTTTATTAGCTTTTATTTTTAGTATATTTTACCATTTAGAAATAATATTTATATGCATTTATTTAATTACAAGAAAAATAAAAAAAGATAAGAAAATAAATAAATAAATAAATAAAAATAAAAAATAATTCAAATTACATAGAAATAGAATGTCATCTTTACATAATGTTCTTATAAATATTATAAATAAACAAGGATAACAAGGTTATAAAAATCAAGATTCTGACTCATACATATTTTTAATCTCAAATAGTTACAAAGATAATACCACCTTTTTATTTAATGTATATATATATATATAATCGCTCAATTTCCATCCTTCGAATCACAAAAAATTTTTTTCCTAAACACCCCTATTCGGAATTATTTAAGTTTTTTAAAGTTTCCAATATTGTTTTTAAATTTTGGTCTAATTCGGCAAATTTTTTTTGCATTGATAATTGATCATCAACGTTTGATTTAGCAGCAACTTTTAACAGAAAAGTTTCTTCATCAATAAATGAAATATCATCATTGTCATCATCATCTTTGTCATCGCCATTGTCACCTTCATCGTTATAATCAATATCTGTCAATTCCTGACTTGATTCTTGTTCATCATCCTCTTTAGTTTCCGTAAGCCAGGTATCAATCATATCAGGATTAGGAATATAATAAATGCATCGGGAATTATATCTTTTACTACCGAAATATTTTTTTAAAGATTCATACTCAGCAACAGGTTCAACACGATATCTATGAACCGCTGTAAGACCTTCTTCACTTGCCTTTTCAAATGCACCACTATGGGATTAAGAGAAATCGCAAGAATTAAGAGAATCACAAGAATTAAAGTTATAAAAAAAAATTTTTTTACCACCTTTAGAGAATTTTTATAATAATCTACTTACCTCATAAATGCGATCAACATATTTTGGAAAATTATCACTAATATTAAACTTCCCAGTATACTCATTGCATTTATAGCAATAGCATAACTACCCAATTGGTCTGATTGATCCCAATTTCCATTGTATACGGCTTTTATTGCTGATAATGGACTTGAATAGTTACTATCAGACTGAGAAGATTCAACAACCTGAAAAATTGTTATGTTTAAGTCTGAATTCGAAGTGTCATTAATTTTATAAGTAGGAATTTGTAAGTTTAAGTCATCCTGACCTGATAATTAAGAATAAACCTGGAGATGATCACAATAATAAAAAAAATAAAAATATAATAAATGTAATAAATTGCAAAAAATTAAATTAGTAATGTTTAAAATAATGAAATTGAAATTCATTATAATTATTATAAATTCGTTATAATTATTATAATTACATAGCGAGACCAAATGCAATTACGGCGATCAACATGAATGCAAAGAATGGCCAAATGGTAGTTGAAATGTTATAAATGATATAAATATAACTTCCTGGTCTTTCGAAATATCTCATTAATAATATCTATAAATAAAATTTAAAAAAAATAATATTAATAGAATAGAGAATAATATATAAAAATAATAAAAATAATAAAAATAATAGTAAAATACTAAAAATTTATAATTTCCGAAAGAGAAAAAGGTAGATTTACCAATTCAAACCACAAAACTAAAATTGTGAACGCTAAAACAGTGTTAAATGCAATTTGATTATCATATGATGTAGCCACTATACTAACTGCTAACGGTAATAACACTGATCCTAGGTCAAACAAATTATAAATATTCATATATCTACTCCATCCTTCTCTTATTAATTGCATANGTATACGGCTTTTATTGCTGATAATGGACTTGAATAGTTACTATCAGACTGAGAAGATTCAACAACCTGAAAAATTGTTATGTTTAAGTCTGAATTCGAAGTGTCATTAATTTTATAAGTAGGAATTTGTAAGTTTAAGTCATCCTGACCTGATAATTAAGAATAAACCTGGAGATGATCACAATAATAAAAAAAATAAAAATATAATAAATGTAATAAATTGCAAAAAATTAAATTAGTAATGTTTAAAATAATGAAATTGAAATTCATTATAATTATTATAAATTCGTTATAATTATTATAATTACATAGCGAGACCAAATGCAATTACGGCGATCAACATGAATGCAAAGAATGGCCAAATGGTAGTTGAAATGTTATAAATGATATAAATATAACTTCCTGGTCTTTCGAAATATCTCATTAATAATATCTATAAATAAAATTTAAAAAAAATAATATTAATAGAATAGAGAATAATATATAAAAATAATAAAAATAATAAAAATAATAGTAAAATACTAAAAATTTATAATTTCCGAAAGAGAAAAAGGTAGATTTACCAATTCAAACCACAAAACTAAAATTGTGAACGCTAAAACAGTGTTAAATGCAATTTGATTATCATATGATGTAGCCACTATACTAACTGCTAACGGTAATAACACTGATCCTAGGTCAAACAAATTATAAATATTCATATATCTACTCCATCCTTCTCTTATTAATTGCATAATCTCTGTAGCAATCAAATACCATCCAGTGTATATATATACAATTAAGCTAATTATTAATACTATATTTGATTCTATTTTAAACCCCTTAAATGAATGTGATCCAATTATTATACCAAACGAAACAATGTATAATAAATACAAAATGATATGATAAATAAAATATTGACGGGCAGCTGACCATTTAAAATCTAGTACTGCCATAATTGCAGGTGTCCGATAGATTTCATAACCTTTCTCTTCATGAATAATACGTTGGAAAGGACTCATATCTTCGGTATTATTAATAACTTTTNTTTGATTATCATATGATGTAGCCACTATACTAACTGCTAACGGTAATAACACTGATCCTAGGTCAAACAAATTATAAATATTCATATATCTACTCCATCCTTCTCTTATTAATTGCATAATCTCTGTAGCAATCAAATACCATCCAGTGTATATATATACAATTAAGCTAATTATTAATACTATATTTGATTCTATTTTAAACCCCTTAAATGAATGTGATCCAATTATTATACCAAACGAAACAATGTATAATAAATACAAAATGATATGATAAATAAAATATTGACGGGCAGCTGACCATTTAAAATCTAGTACTGCCATAATTGCAGGTGTCCGATAGATTTCATAACCTTTCTCTTCATGAATAATACGTTGGAAAGGACTCATATCTTCGGTATTATTAATAACTTTTTCACGTGGCCACAAAAATGTTAATAGAAACCAAAAATATTTTGAATAATTTTCACATTCATTATGATCTTTGGGGTTGGAGGGGTTGGGGGGGACTGTAAAATCAGGTAATGGGACGATATAAACTTTACGATCACGACGTGAAGCTCGAAATCCAAAATACCATCTTATAACACTTTTTTTTTTTTTTTAAAAAAAAGGACCATTAGTAAAAGACAAAAATGACATAACTCCTCTTTATGATCTTTATGATCAATAATTATAATTACCTTGTAATTAGGTTTTTTACGAAAAGCCATAGAGTCTTATGAGACACTGATTCAAGGCACGGTTTTACTACCAAAGAATGTACCACGGCTGCTTTATTTCCTTTCTTTTGTTCATCAGGATCAATATGTAATGGCGGAGTGTAAGCTTCAGTAATTCCAAAACACGGTTTTTTGAATAAATATTGAACAAATTCACCTTTTTAAAGAATTAAAAAGAAGAAATTTAATAGCGATCAACCAATATAATTAATCTATTAAATCTATTAATATGATATGATATGATTAATCAAGTAGTAAAGATTTGACTTACCTAACTTTTTTTCATATAATACAGGTATTGCTTCGCTTACAGTAAACATCCAACCATGATTATTATATTTTTTAGTATTATCAGCATAATAATCTATTAAATATTTTAAAATTAATGTAGAATCTTCTCTTTCTTGAATGTCTATTGCATGATGTAAATCCGAATTTGATATTTTGGTTGTTGACCTATTATTATCTACCCATTTATATAATCTCGGTATATATATATTTCTCTTATTTAAAATACGGTTTATTAAACTTTCTTGACAACCTTTAATAAGATATTTCATAATTGGATATCTAATACTTGTTAATCTAAATATTCCATATTTTGGAATATATTTTCGTACTAATCTTTGTGTATGTTCAACCAAAAATTTAATTTGAGTGACATTCTCGAAAGTTTTTATGGAATTTTTCTTCTCTGCCAATACATAAAGTGCTCGACATGCCCCTTCAAGAACATTTATATTATTTGGCCAATGTATCTTCTTTAGTTTTGGTGTAACACCTTTAGTAGAATGTACTAAAACTTTTAACGAAAATTCACGTTCTCCAATCTTTAATTCTTGAATGCTAATATCTTTTTTTCGAGCCCAGATGTATTCTAATACTCGGTCACGCTCATCGCGTTTTTCCATGGCATTATTATTACGATATTTCCATACTTGTATAGTGTTATTCGATATAATAAGTTGAGTGCTTTTATCACGATCCAAGAAAATTGATATTCGAAAATAATTTTTGTTTGGATTCCATGGTTCAACATTATTTATAATAATTTCATTTGTTTTAAATGTGTCAATTCTTTCCCCATCCATCGTATAAATTACATGATTACCCGTATTTTCAAATTTCTTCGAATCAAATTTAATCATTGCTTTCTTTGAAGGTTTTCTAATTGAATCCACATCTTTATGCTCTAACACCGAAAAAATAGATCTGAGATTTGCACGTTCGCCGTCACCGTCTTTAACCGCAAATACATTTTCATGAGCATTCATTAATCTATATGTGACACCCATTTTTATGGAATTCGGTTCGGAATAATCATGTTGACGAACGGAATTTTCAAATGTGGTAAATAAATCCCATACTACAAATACTTGATGATTCTTAGAGATTTTACCACGATGTCTATCTTCCTTTTCTTCTAATACTATTAAAAGTTTACTATCAGCATCAATAAAATTTATATTCGCAATTTTATAAATTCCGCTTTGACCTTCTAATCGTTTAGTAGTAATTTCTAAACCATTTTCCATAGAGAATAACGTAAAGCTGGTAGTTTCCCGACAAAATGCTAAAATCTTTTCATTTTGAGAGATGGCAAAGATAGGAGAACTAAGAACTATGCTGGATGCTGCCGAAGATCCATAACGTTTAAATAACATCTCTTGATCACCAGTGATTAAACTATACATTTCTATTATTTGTTGTCGATTTTCAAAAGAATGCACCATAAAATAATTTTTAATAATACTCGAGTTTAAAAGTTCTAATGAATTTCCCCGATCACGTGAAAGACGGTCTGAAAGTTGGGAGGGTAATTTGAATTGTTTAATCTCGGATGATCGTGAGAAAATTTCTTTTTTATTCTTTATAGTTTCTTTAAAAATTCCCGAAGCATTAACTATAATGATTGTTGTTTTGTTTTTTAACGATTTATCACCATCATCACTATTAAGAAATCTTACGACACCAACATTTGAAGAAGTATATATTTTACTTTTATCTTTCATAGAGATAACCCGTGTTAGAGGAAGAGGGTATTTATTACCGTCATCATCATATTGTTTATCAACTTTATCATCATTATGGAATGTTTTCGCATCAAAACAAGATACTGCAATAAGACGTTCGTTTTCCTCATCGCCTACGCAATTAGATATTGCTATGGACCAATGAATAGCATCAGCATCGGATCCGGACAACGCAAGGTCTTCGTCTTTAACAGACCAAGTTTCCACATTTTCTACAATAGGTGTTATTTTTTCAATAGTTTCCACCACTTCTACAATAGTTTCCACATTCGGACGTGTAGAAATAGAAATAGGATTGCTTAAATCTTTAGCATCAAATAACGTAAACTCGTCCTTCTCTATTATTTTTTAATTATTTTATGAATTATTAAAGATTTATTACAAAATTATTAAGGGTAAAAGAAATAATCGGCAAAAAAATTAATAAATAATAATTAATTAACTTACCTGGATCAAAAGTAACAATTTGTTTACTGTCTGGACTTATCGCTATGCAACTACCGGAAAACAGAGCTGGTAAAATTTCCTTAGGAATAAATTTCTCAATTTCCTCGGTTTCGTCAAGAAAGCTTGATTGATTTTCTTTTGACATGTTTTGTGAAAGCGACAGCTCAATGCAATAGAATTAAATTCATATTCGCTTTATAAAATAAATTTTTATGCAAGTTCTGATCAACGATATCGAATGCATCATTTAAATCTATATTAACCTGATTGTAATTTACATATATTAACCTTATTGTAATTTACATATATTAACCTTATTGTAATTTACTTATATTGACCTTATTGTAATTTACTTATATTGACGTTATTGTAATTCACTTATATTAACCTTATTGTAATTTACTATTCTGGCTTTTATGGTTTTTATATTATATTATTTAAAAAAAATACTTTTATCTACATACTAAAAATACCATTGTTATGCACTGAATGCGTTTGAGCCCTATATTCAGTGTTTCTTTTTCCGGAAATTTGATTGTATGCACTGGATGCATATTTTACTAGAAATTTACTATTCTGGCTTTATATTATATTATTTAAAAAAAATATTTTTATCTACATACTAAAAATACCATTGTTATCTACATACTAAAAATACCATATTCAGTGTCTCTTTTTCCGGAAATTTGAATGTATGCACAGGATGCATACTATTCTAGCTTTATGGTTTTTATATTATATTATTTAAAAAAAATACTTTTATCTACATATTAAAAATACATTGTTATGCACTGAATGCGTTTAAGCCCTATATTCAGTGTTTCTTTTTCCGGAAATTTGAATGTATGCACTGGATGCATATTTTTCTGGCTTTTATGGTTTTTATATTTTATTATCTACATACTAAAAATACCATTGTTATGCACTGAATACGATATTCAGTGTTTCTTTTTCCGGAAATTTGAATGTACGCACTGGGTGCATATTTTACTAGAATTTGAAAATGTGTTTTATGCATGCAGGCCGATCAAAATAAATAATATTTTTTTTGAATTCATGATCACGTTTAAGTCATGTAAATCACATGCTAGTCTTTAACCAATTTTTTTTTTTTATTCAACGGAGTCATGCCCCCTTTAAACTTTATTGATAAAACTTTTGTAATACCAAAATTACATAATTTATCCGACATTTATAAGAACTGGCTATAAACTAACTAACCATAAGTTGATAGTTTAACCAAACCGACCCCAGTGTTACCTAAGCAACTGATGGTCATGCTTCCGTCCATCCCTTTTTGACCAATCTGAGCAAAAAGTTGCCGGAAAGAAATATAACGCATCCTAAGGAACTGTACGCTTAAACCGTACAAAAAATTTTTTTCTTCTATAACTACCTATGATAAACAAGATAAAATCTAAACGAAAAACTTATATTCTTATTAGTTAACATTGCTTGTCTTTTAGTTCCAATTATAAATATGTACCTTATAATTAGATAGCTGCGCAATGTGTGGTTGCGCTAAAACCAGGAACGGAATGCTTTGTTGGTTGATGTAGTAAATTATATATTTATTTTTGGATTTTTGACTGTTAGTAAGAGATTGGTTTTATAGTTAATATATGGTTTAGCTTTGAAAAATTTTGTGATCAGTTTTTTGTATTTGGTTAATTGTTTGATTGTTTGATGGGAATTTTTTATATTTTTTTTGATAAATTTTTTTTTTGAATGGTTTTAATTTATATGGTTAATTTTAAGTACTTGTTGTGTATTTTTGATTAAGCATTTGGCCATTCTTTTAATAAAGCTGTTTTTTGAGCACATTTGTTAAGATGGGTGAGTTCTATATGGAGAGAAGGAGGTAGTTGTATGTCTAAAATGGTTTCTTTAAATGGTCGTAAAATTAGTAAATCTTCTAATCTTTGTACACGGGAGAGCATGATGTATATTCCATTATTTGTATTACTATCAATTAAATCAATTATAACTTTTTGAAGTGTTCGTTCTTGGGATTTATAGTTGGTAAAAGCGAAAGCTGGTGTTATTGGAAGTTGAAAGCGTTGAAATCTTCTTTGAATTTTAGGGCTATTATGTTGCCAGATGGTGTGAACGCAACTATTTTTGATTGGGTAAATAGGTACATGGTTTGGAGGAAGTCTTTGTATGGTTTACAATTTGTATTAATTAATTTTATTATGATGTATTTTGGTGGTTTTTTAGTACAATAATCTTTTTGTGAAATGAAGATGAATGAAGGTCTATTGAATCTTCGTCATAAATAATTTTTTTGAGAGTTCCTAGAGTACCATTGGTCAGGTTGTCATTTGTGTATATATTGGTTGTTAAAGCAACTTTCATACCTATTGATAAAGGAAGAATACCACAAAGTGCATTTTCATTTGTGTCATGAGTAGATAAAAACTTTAAACAGTTTCTTCCTTTTAGAGTGACACGATTGTAAAAATCTATTGCACAAGAATATATAAGTGATTGTTTAAGATCGTGTGCATATTCTCTTGCTGTATCAAAGTTTAGTTGTACTCAAATATCATTTCTTGTTACTAGAAAGGTGGCATTTTTCCATTCTGGCATGTTTATTCAATTATCATTAAGGATTCTTGATTGTATGGCAGATTTTTGTTCTTCTGAGAGATTTCCATTGCATATACTTTCAAGGATGTTAATGAAAAATGGATCATTAATTTGTCGCATTGGTTTCTTTAAGAAAATTACATGTTTGACATTTAACCAAAGGTTTCGTCCTGTAGTATTCATAACTGTTTTGGAATTTATTGATAAAGTGGATGTACGTTTTCTTTTTTTGCATTCTGAAAAATTGTTTTCATTAATTAGAGAGTTAGAATTAACTGAAATATTTACTTGAGTAATTTTGTTTAGTACGTATAGTGCAAGATCTAAAACTGGTGACAATTGCATAAAATTGCCAGCAAAGAGAATATTCATTTTTACAAATGAGAGTAAACTATCAGTTCCTTTTATTCTTTTTAAGAAACTATGGAATTTAACCAAGAGTATTTGGCCAACCATAGAAATTTCATCTATAATAATATATTCAATTTTTGATCAAAATTCTTGTAGTTGGTGTAATGTTTTGTCTGATATAGTAGTGTAAGTTGGACAGAAATAAATTCGTTTAGATAACTTCTACAAATACAACAATAGCATCATGTCCTTTCTTTGTTTTTGGTAACTGAACAACAAAATTCATCGTAATATGTTCCCATCGTCTGGGAATTTTCAAAGATTATAGAAGTCTAGCAGGTTGTTGATTATTGCTTTTATTACATTGTCAAGATTCGCATGTAGATACATATTTCTTTATATCCTTATTTATCCTGGGCCAAAAGTATGAATGAGAGATTGTATCATAAGTTTTCTCTGTTTTTAAATATCCAGCAATTGCATTATCGTGACCTTCTGCTAGGATTTTTGTTATAATTTCTTTGGTTTGAGGAACTGACAATCGTTGTTCCTTTTGTAGATAAATTTGTTTTCCTTTTAGTTCATAATTTTTTACCAGAGGTAAATAATGACACAATTCTAATTGGTTGGTGCAATTATAAAATTTATTAAATAATTATTTTTAAATTTTTAAAAATAATTAATTTTAGCTTTAATTTCAAATCAATTTTACATAACTAAAAATGATTTTCTACTATGATATTTCTATGACAGATCGAAAGATCTGGTTCTTAACTACAAGATAATATATATTTTATTTCTATAACATTAAAAAAATTTTTTTTTGTTGGCTAACGTGATTGTTTTTCAGTTTATTTATTATCAATAAAATTACAGACTACAAAATAATTTGATAGTATCAGAGGATAACTTACAATAAAGAAGAAAGCTAAGATTAATTTA
The DNA here is from genome assembly GCA_003547095.1 of Diversispora epigaea. Taxonomy (NCBI): domain Eukaryota; kingdom Fungi; phylum Glomeromycota; class Glomeromycetes; order Diversisporales; family Diversisporaceae; genus Diversispora; species Diversispora epigaea. The sequence continues at coordinate 763,474 of PQFF01000021.1, forward strand.
TTCAAAACAAAATTTAAAAGATTAATCTACCACCCAATCATGCTACGGGCCAGTAAGCTGACCCAAAGAGGATGAAACCCTACACTTGCCAATGTTATTTTTTCAGGACTATTATCCCGTGCAATTACTTGTAGTAAAAAAAGGGAAACTGAGGTACCTAGTCGTAAATATTTTTTGCATCAGCTCACATCAAAAGACTGCTCCCTTATCATTTATATAAGGTATACCTTAAGGCTTTGGCAGAAATAGTTAGGTCATCAGCTCACATACCTAACCTTCTCCCTTATCGCTTATATAAGGTAGTCATATCAAAGACTTCTGAGAACCTTGCACGCCAAGGGAATCAGATTCTCAATAAAAACCTATCCTTTCCCCTTAACAACTTATCAACTAACCATTCTACATCCCCTAAAAATAAAAGCAACTAAACATACAACCCGCCAAACAACAACTAACCATCTAACACATTTCCCAGCGAACTACCTATCAACTTCAAACCACCGACCTTCCAACCTGACCTGACCCCTTTTAAACTACACACTCGTCTCAACAAATCCAAATATCACACCATCCATTGTTACCGCCGATTATCTTCTAAGTATCACAATACCCCTAAGCAATATTGTCATGGAACATCTTGAGACAATTTGAGACAAAAATAATTTTTTAAATTATAAAAAATTCCATTATAAAACTTAGTTTAAGTCATTAATTAAAGTTCTTTAGAATTAATTTTTACATATATTTATAAAGTTTTAATATATCTTTATAAGCCCAATAAGGGTAGGGACAGTGGGACATGGGACATTGGGACAGTAAAAAACCTAGGGACATATAAAATGTACAATACTGCCCCAAGTCACAGCTATTCATTATCTTCGTACCCCGTATCACCAAAATTTTTCATCAGTGCGTCACACCTGATCGACATAATCTACAATCAGGGTCAAACCAATATTTGAGATTTCCCCAAAAAGTTATTGACATGAAAACGAGGAAAATTTGTGGTACAGACCTAGTCTTTACTAATGAAAAAAATTTTTCAGCCCAAGCAAAACCCTCTGTTTCTAGCGTTTGTACTTTGCAGAACTATCAACTCTTCCAAAATCTATTAGAACATTTAACCATTCTATTTCATTCGTCCGAAAGCTTTTACACCTTCGAAGTATCTCTAGGAAAAAAGTAAAGTTCGTTGTCAACGCTTTTCACCAGAGGAGCCAGAACCAAACCCATAAGTAAGACTTCATGTATTTAATTTCTGATGCTCAACAATAAATAGCTTATCCGGTCTGGGCTCATAACCTCCGCTATTTTAACAAGAAAAAAATACATTAATTTTACAACTGCAGATTTTGAAAAATTGATGAAAAGAGAGAAAGAGTTTTTTTTTTTTTATAACATTAAAATTTTTTTTTTTTTAGTTGGCTAACATGATTGTATCCTACATTTTTTATTATTATAAATCTTCAAGTTACTAAGAACTCGTCAATCAGTGCGATATTTAAAATCATAGACGAAGCTAAGACTAATACATTTAAATTTTTAAAGATCAATTTACTATCCAATCTTGTTATGGGTTAGATAACCTATCCTGAAGAGGAAACCCACTTGCCAATATTCTAAAAAGGACCATAGAACCATAGCTCTGTCCACCAACACTGGATAAAAAGGGGAAACTGGGGTACCAAGTCGCAAATGTTTTTCACATCAGCTCACATCAAAAGACTGCTCTCTTATCACTCATATAAGGTATACNCTAGGAAAAAAGTAAAGTTCGTTGTCAACGCTTTTCACCAGAGGAGCCAGAACCAAACCCATAAGTAAGACTTCATGTATTTAATTTCTGATGCTCAACAATAAATAGCTTATCCGGTCTGGGCTCATAACCTCCGCTATTTTAACAAGAAAAAAATACATTAATTTTACAACTGCAGATTTTGAAAAATTGATGAAAAGAGAGAAAGAGTTTTTTTTTTTTTATAACATTAAAATTTTTTTTTTTTTAGTTGGCTAACATGATTGTATCCTACATTTTTTATTATTATAAATCTTCAAGTTACTAAGAACTCGTCAATCAGTGCGATATTTAAAATCATAGACGAAGCTAAGACTAATACATTTAAATTTTTAAAGATCAATTTACTATCCAATCTTGTTATGGGTTAGATAACCTATCCTGAAGAGGAAACCCACTTGCCAATATTCTAAAAAGGACCATAGAACCATAGCTCTGTCCACCAACACTGGATAAAAAGGGGAAACTGGGGTACCAAGTCGCAAATGTTTTTCACATCAGCTCACATCAAAAGACTGCTCTCTTATCACTCATATAAGGTATACCCCAAGGTCTTGACGGAAATAGCTAGGTTATCAGCTCACATATCTAACTTCCTTCCTTATTACTCATATAAGGTGTTCATGGAAAAGACGCCCGAGGATCTTATATGCCCAAAGGAATCTAATTCCCAATAAAAACCCCAATAACTCCTTAGCAACTCATCTACTACCTTTCTACATCTCCTAAAATAAAAATACAACTAAATATATAACCTGCCAAATTTCAACTAACCATTCGACACATTTTCCAACTGACCACCTATCAATTTCAACTATCAACCTTCTAACCTGACTTAACCCTTTAAAACTACACCCCTGTCACAATAAATCCAAACATCACATCACTCATCGTTACCACTGATCATCCCCTTAGTATCACCATACCCTCCAAATCACCTGCCATTTATCACCTTCGTACCCCCGTACTACCAAAATTTTTCATTAGTGTGTCACAACTGATCAATATGATCGACATGATCGACATGATCGACAATCAGGGTTAAACCAAAATTTGACATTTCCCTCAAAAAGTTATTGATATGAAAATGAAAAAAATTTGTGGTGCAGACCCAGTTTTTATTAACGAAAAAATTTTTTAGCCCAAACGGAACCCTCTATTTCTAGCGTTCGTACTCTATAGAACTATCAACCCTTCTAAAATCTACTAGAACATTTAACCATTCTATTTCATTTATCCGAAAGTTTCTACACCTTCAAAGTATCTCCAGGAAGAAAGTAAAATTCGTCATCTACGCTTTTCACCAGAGGAGCCAGAATCAAACCCGTAGGCTAGAGATGATAGGCGTAATACGAATTGAGCCAGAAATTTAGCCAGATTTAATTTAGCCAATTGAGCCCAGAATTTAGCTACGGCACAATCAGGCGCAATGGCTAAATTCTGGCGCAAAGGCTAAATAATGGCACAATTCTGATTGGCTAGCACAATTATAAAATTTATTAAATAATTATTTTTAACTTTAATTTCAAATCAATTTTACATAACTAGAAGTAATTTTCTACTATGATAATCCTATAACAGATCGAAAGATCTGGTTCTTAGCTACAATATAATATATATTTCATTTCTGTAACTATACTTGTACGCAAAATTATTTTGGAGCCCCGAAATTGCAATTTCGGGGAAAAAAGCTGAAATAGTTTTTCATAGAAGACGAAATTATTTTATTTAAAACCCAAAATTTTTTGACCACCCAGATTTATTCTTTGACTGAAGATACACATAACTGGATATTTTTTTTACTTCCATATATAGAATAAATCTGCATAAATTTCAAAAAGTCGAAATACCTCAAAAATCCAAAATCAATTTTGGAAACATGTATATCTGTAACATTAAAATTTTTTTTATCTTGGCTATCATGATTGCACCAAGGTTTCTTTATTATCTACCGACCTTCAGGTCTCTAAGGACCCTTTCAGTCTACAAAGGATAATTTACAAAAGCAATGGCAGACTAAGACTAATATAAAACTAATCTACCACCCAACCTTGATACAGGCCTGTAATCGGACCCAAAGAGGCGAACCCCAATGCCAGTATTATAAAAAGGATCATGAAGACCATGACCCTGCTTCTACTCGGGTAAAAGGGGAAACCTGAGATACCAAGTCACAAATGTCTCCCGTATCAGCTCACATCAGAAGACTGCTCCCTTATCACTCATATAAAGTATATCCCAAGGCCTTAGCGAAAATAGCTAGGTCATCAGCTCACATACCTAACCTCCTCCCTTATTGCTCATATAAGGTGGCCATAGAAAAGATCCCCCGAGGACCTTGCACGCCCAACAGAAATCTGATCCCCAATAAAAACTCCAACACTCCACAACAACTCATCTACTACCTTTCTACATCTCCTAAAATAATAATACAACTAACCATCAGGAAATTTTTTATGTCGGAGGTTATTGTAATAATTTCATTTTCAAAGGTTATTGAAGGTTATCGGACCAATAACCTTCGCAAATATTACATTTATTATGATAAAGTGAAGGTTATTGAAGGTTATCAATATTAATAACCTCCGGAGTATTACGTTTTATTAATAAAAATGAAGGTTTTCAATACCAATAACCTTCGTAAATATTACGTTTATGTTGGAGGTATTCGAAGGTTATCGGAGTGAAGGACTTCGAAGGCTTACGTTTAAAAAAATTTACTGATGACATACAACCCGCCAAACAACAACTAACCATCTAACCCAACCAACTAACCACCCGACGACTTCAAACAACCGACCTTCCAACCCGACCTGGCTCCTTTTAAGCCTATACCCCTGTTCCAACCAATCCAAACATCACATCACACATCGTTACCACCGATCATCCCCTAAGTATCACCATACCCCCAAGTCACCTGCTGTTCATCACCTTCATATCCCGTACCACCAAAATTTTCATCAGTGCGTCACAGCTGATCGACATGATCGACAATCAGGATCAAACCAATATTTGACAATTCCCCCAAAAAGTTATGAATATGAAAATGAGGAAAATATGTGGCGCAGACTCGTAACTAAATATACGCAAAGTCAAACAGCTCCAGGANGACCAATAACCTTCGCAAATATTACATTTATTATGATAAAGTGAAGGTTATTGAAGGTTATCAATATTAATAACCTCCGGAGTATTACGTTTTATTAATAAAAATGAAGGTTTTCAATACCAATAACCTTCGTAAATATTACGTTTATGTTGGAGGTATTCGAAGGTTATCGGAGTGAAGGACTTCGAAGGCTTACGTTTAAAAAAATTTACTGATGACATACAACCCGCCAAACAACAACTAACCATCTAACCCAACCAACTAACCACCCGACGACTTCAAACAACCGACCTTCCAACCCGACCTGGCTCCTTTTAAGCCTATACCCCTGTTCCAACCAATCCAAACATCACATCACACATCGTTACCACCGATCATCCCCTAAGTATCACCATACCCCCAAGTCACCTGCTGTTCATCACCTTCATATCCCGTACCACCAAAATTTTCATCAGTGCGTCACAGCTGATCGACATGATCGACAATCAGGATCAAACCAATATTTGACAATTCCCCCAAAAAGTTATGAATATGAAAATGAGGAAAATATGTGGCGCAGACTCGTAACTAAATATACGCAAAGTCAAACAGCTCCAGGAAAACTTCTTCGTTTATTGCGTTCGTTCGAGAACAGCCTATCTAACCCAAAAAAAAGGAAGCGGTTCGTACGTCCTGCTACCAGTTCGTTCTAGAGCTCCTGTACTCCAAGACTATTTTTCAAGAGAGATAAAAAGTTTCGTCGTTTACGTCGGCTGCGAAGAGACTGGAACCAACTTCACAGCGCAAACTTCCTAAGTATTTAGTGGTTGCATAGCTTCATCGTCGTCTTCTAGTCTTATCCAGTTGTTATGCACCAAACCTCTGACTTAGACAGCCTTTCACTTCAGGTCAAATCCTACTCGCGTCTAAATACTTATTCATTTTTACTGCGAAATTTGAGTGACAGACAGATAGAAAGAAAGAGTTTTTTTTTTTTTGTAACATTAAAATTGACCAAATTATAGCTATTTTAAAACAATATATTAAAATGTTAATATCGGTAAAATTAATTAATAATTTTATCTGATTAACTTTTTGTCACGTGACCAAATTGTGCCAGCCAATCAGAAATTGCGCCTGAATTTAGCCAGAAAAAAATTAATTAGCCTTTGAGCCAAAATTTAGTCAGAATTTAGCTGATGCAAAATTAATTAGCCAAAGGCACAATTATTGAGCTAGCCTTGATATCAATTGAGCTTTCTACCCTTACTGTAGGTAAGACTTCACGTATTTAATTTCAGATGTCCAATGATAAAATAGCTTATCCAGTCTGAACTCATAACCTCTGCTATTTTTAACATAAAAAAAATATATTAATTTTACGACTGTGGATTTTCAAATAAAAAAAGACTAAAAACAAATTAGCTCGCGCTAACTATTTTACCATCTGACCAACTGCTACAGAATAAAAATTTATTTTGAAGAGGTCAAGACCCCACATTCGTCTATATTATAAGAAAGATCATGTAGACCATGACCTTGAAAATACATATTATTTAATATATTATTTATAATTATGTAATAGATTTTTTTTTAACTTTATATATTCGTCTGTTACGAACTTTATCCTTTTCTTGTATGTTCGTTTTGCTTCTTTCATTATTTTTTTTTCCCTTTCCCATTTTGAAAACTCATTGCACCTTTTGAGTCAGTGTTCCCATTTTTTATCTCGAAGTTCTAAGAAGATTTTTTTTATCATTTCTTGGGCCTCAGTACTTTTTATTATCCTCATGAGGATTTTTTTAAGTTGTTTAGGTATCAACCCCCTTATGATATCGATGAAGCTAAATCTAATTTGTTGATTATAATTTTGTATTTGCCTCCAAACGTCTATTTTAATGAAACTGCTGTTTGTTATAAGGTTCCCTATTACTTGTTTTTTGTTTTCGTCTTTGATTCGGATTATTTGAGTAATAATTTTATCTATAAATTGTCTTTGTAAGGCATTAATGAAATTATTACAAATGAAGACGTGTATACTGTCTTCTTTACATTGGTTACAAAATATATATATATCATTTTCATATAAATCCGGTTGTCATTTATGTAGAAGTGTTTTTGTCAGGAGTTCATTATTTAAGAGTTTCAAATTGAATTTTCATTTTTTTTGGTCTTCTAGAGTTGTTATAAGATTTGTAATGCTTGTTTCGTGTATTATGCGAAATGATAGTGTCCAATCTGTTTCTCTTTGGATGTTTCTGTTATTCCATTTTACTGTTCTGTTAAGAAGGGTCCATTCCATCTGTCTTTTAACTTTCGTGTTAGTTTTAATTATTTCTTTAATCAGCAAATTTATTATTCGATTGTTCCATTTATGGTATACTTTCCTGTCTATTAACTCGTAATTTAGTTGTAATGCTTCATTCTGAAGTGCACCCCATTTAGCTAATTTGTCTGCTTCTTCATTATTGCGGTCTCTGTTATGTACTTTTATTTTATGGTATTCTATTTTTAAATTCTTTTCTTTTATCAATTTTATTATAGTTTGTAGTATGTGTGGATTCTTGTATCGTTTCTAAGCTTTTTTTTTCTATTATTGTCGAAGTGTTTTATTGCTTCAATACTCGCTTGGCTGTCAGTTTTGATTATTGCTGATGCAGAAGGAGGTAGCATTTTTATTGCGAGGAGGATAGCCCATAATTCGGCTCTTGTGGATGAGGGAGTCCCTGTAACTCTAGTTCCAGTTTTTTTACTGTATGTTTCTTGATTTAAAGTTGTAAAGTGTATTACTACTCCAGTTTTTTTACTGTATGTTTCTTGATTTAAAGTTGTAAAGTGTATTACTACTCCAATACCCATATGTTTTATGCTTGCTGAGGAATTATCTATATCTCTTGTTTCTGTCGTCTTTTTTTTTTTCCTTTTGTTACTGCTTAATGATCCATCTGTGTATATTTCGAACTTGCCAAACTCTTCAAAAGAATTTTCAATGTCTTGTATAGCTTGGGTCGTTGCTTCTGGTGCGATAATAATGTTTTTATTGAAGTGACTTATATTTCCAGTGTCTTGCCCTGTTTTATTTTCATTAATATTTCGTTTTGCTATAGATCTTTCATTGAGATATGTCCATGTAGAATCTGGAGAGTTTTTTGCACATGTTCTTTTTTTCTTTTCCGCCCGTTTTCTACTTGAATAGTTTACTTCTGTTATTGGTAATAATTTTATCTCTTTCCCTTCTGCTGAAATTATGCAATTTTTTACCCTGCCTGTTTGGTTGTATTTGGCTTTTTATATTTGTATTTCCTCATTTAGATGGCATTGTTTACATGGTTGTAAAATCGATGTTGGTTCTCCGTCTACTATTTCATTAATCAGGTATTTAATCATAATTCTGGAGTTGTCCTGAGGTCTTGGTTTTCTATGGATTTTACCCTGAATTAACTCTCTATCTCTTATTAATACTACTGCTTGTCCCCTCTTTTTCTTCTCCTCTTCATTTAACTCTGTTATATTGTTAGCTATATTGATTTTGTTGTATGTTCTGGATATTTCTGTGTTGAATTCTACAGTATCTATTAATTTATCCCACCAGTTTCTAGGTTTTCGTGGCGTTCTTTCAAATTCTATATGCGTCCAGTGTAAGGTGCGTTTGTAGTTTGCATTGAATAGTTGATTTGTATACATTATGTTGTATTTTCTAAGGTGCTCTTTGTGTTTTTCAAACCATTTAGTGCTCAATTGAGAATAATTGTCATTAGCAAGATGTCATATCGAATAATCTCCTCCTACCGGTACAATCGGAACATTGCCTTTAATTGAATCCTGAAGTTGTATATTATGCTTTGCGAATAATTTAATGATTTCTCTACTTAGGTTACGATTTTTTGATTTAAATTGCGATATAACCCTTTTACTCCAAATTTTTTCTGACGTCCACATCGAAGTTTGCAGGTGTTATATCCTAATCCTAGTTGTTTTCCCGCTGTCATTCTCACTATTGATTCGTTAAGTAAATTCTGTTCCGTGTATTTGTAGCTGTCGATCACTTATATTGAAAAGGCGATATCCCATATGCGAGTATAAAATACTGTTTAGAAAGGTTTTTGCTAGGTCGCATTTTTGTTTAAATGCCTTCCTTATCAGATTATTCATCGATGCAATCAGCGTGTCTGGTAAAATCATATCTGTAATTAGATACTCTATTTGTGAGAAAATTACTTGATTTATCAAGTATCTGATTTGTTTCCCGTTAGTCTTTTAAAACGTAATAAATTAATAGTTGTCTTTAGCTTTTCTGTAATGAGGTTTTTTTGGTATTCTTTTTTCCCATCTTCTGTGATCCATATGCCTAAGTAACGAACTGCTTCATTTTGCCTCTTGGGTTTAATTGTCAATTCACCAAAATTAATACCTTGGTTTACTATTAGTTCTTTTTCTTTTTCCTATCAGTTTCTGATTACTATTAACTCTGATTTAGAAGCATTAATTTGGATTCCAGTGAGATCAAAAAATTCTTCTGCTACTTTTATTACTTTTTCCATTGCCTTTTTATTATTTGTTATTTATACAGTATCATCCATATAGGCTAGCGATGGTATCTGCACCTCCCATTTACTTTGTTGTCCAGTATTTATATTTGTGTAGAATTGTATTGACATATGGTATTCTAATCCTAATGATCCAATCGCGGTTAGCAAAGGGTCATAAAATATGCACCATAGTAATGGTGAGATGCTGTCTCCTTGATCGATCCCTTTTTGTACTTCGTATTTTTCTGTTTTTCCAAATTCAGTAATTCCTTGGTTTATACGATTGGTTAACATGCATTGAATTATATCTATTAGTTTGTCAGGAATTTTTATTCATTCCATAGCCTTGATAAGGATACCTAAGTCCACCGTGTCAAAAGCTTTCTTTATATCTTGAAATAGGATCCACATTTCGTTTCCTTTTTCTCGAGCATCTTCCATTATATTGTTTGTCACGTATATTGGAAAGGCCATTCGGTCTCTTGGTAATCCTGCATAATTGTCATGATTTAAAACTTTGTTTTCTATCAGTGTTTTAGCTAATCTTTGATTGATGATTTTTGTAAATAGTTTTCACATAGTTTTCATGAATGTTATAGGCCTGGTAATTTCCGATTGACCCTCTCAATCTTTGGATTTTGGTATTAATATCACGTCACTCTGGCTCCATTCTCTTGGGGTTTGTCCTGTCACTAATATGTCATTAAAAAAGTTTGTTATCCAATTAATTGTATGCGGGCCTAGGTGTTTAAAGACCTCGTATAGAATTAGCGAAGGTCCTGGCACTTTGTTGTTACTGCATAATTTGATGTGTTCCGTTAGCTCGTCCTGCGTTATAGGCTGCATAGTTTCATTGTAAATATTTCCATCAATTAATTCTTGTGGGAGATAATGTGCAAGCCAAAAATCACTTATACTCTCAGAGAGTGTTTTCCCGTTTATTGTCCAGTCTCGTAAATGTATTTGTACCTCTTTTTTTACCCCTTCCAGATCTGTAATAATATTCTTTTTCCCATCTGTCAATATTTTAACGATTCGATCCAATACTATTTTTCTGGGACCAGTTTTAAACATGCTATTAATCATTTGCTTTGAGTAGTCTCGTAGTTGCTTTTGTCAGATTTCTATTCGTTTGTAGATGTGTTTAACTAGGTTTTTTTTTGCTTCTTTTTTTACAAATTTCCGTGTATTTTTAAAAAGAATTTTTATGTTATCATACCATGCTAATTGGTTGTCCCTTGTTCCTTGTTATAGAAATTTATGTACTAGGTCTGGTTGTGTCTTTAATGTATGCATTAATAATTGTTCGAACTTCTTTTTTTGTTTTCTGGACACTATTTGAGTCGCAATAACTTTTTACTCAACTTACATAATTTTCGAAGCAAATTTAATGTTGAATACATAGGATGTTTATGCCAATTAAGCGATATTTGATTTTTTGGTTCTTTTGTTTTAGTTAAGAACTTTTTTCCCTTACTTATTATTCCTATTTTAATGCTCCATTGTGTGTCGACAAGATATTCTCTTTTTTGGTTGTTATTGTTTTGTTGTAAAGTGTATTGCTCCATTGCACTCTCAAAGTCTTCCCACTATTTACTTGTTGTTCCTTTAAGGTTCCATAAACGTTTCTTTTGGTTGTCTTTTCGATTCTTGTTGTATTGTGTGTTTTTAATAAATTCCCTATTATTTATGTCAATTGCCATAGCATTATGGTCACTGTACGCAGTAAATTCTGTATCTATAATTTCAGCATTTATAGGATTGTCTGCCTGATTAAGGGGCACCCAGATCTGATCTATACAGCTTACTGGTTTTCTATGTTGATAAATATTCTTACGAAAAAATGTAAATTCCCGTACTTTGTCATGGAGCAGTCGATAACAGTCTTGATAACCTTTATATTTAAGCATTTCCAATAATCTAGTTTCTGTCTTTCTTAATGTTGAATTTATTCTGTCTAGTTAGGATTGACCACCCCATTAAAATCACCCATTATAATAGAAATATAATTTTTTTTTTGCGCTTCTTCTATTTGTTTTTCTATCCATTTTGTTAGATTTTTTCCCTTTTTTATCCGATCCATTTTGTTGGCGTATTTATAAATCCCTATCATGCAAACGGTGATCTTTTCTCTGAAGGAGAAATACAAGAAGATAGCTCTGTCTTGGAATTTGTCAATTTTGTAAATATGCTTTGCTAGCTCGTGTTGTATTATAAAACCCACTCCTTGTTCCCTGGCTCCATTTTTGTTTGATGCCCAGAAGCATTCGTAGAAGGATTTATTCTCTTCTTTCGCAGTTAATTTTTGTTCTAAAAACGTGAATTTAACTCCTTTTTCTTTTAGTCTTGTTTCTGTCAAGAGAATGACATCAAATTTCTTTTTTATACAGTATTCCCACTATTGCTTTTGTTTAACTATATTGTTTAGTCCATTAATATTTTGTGTAATTATTTTCCAGCAGTCTGGTTTTTGTGGTGAAAGTTTTTTTGAAGTCTTTTCAGTTAATTCTAATGTTTCAAGTGAATTCAAGGATAGGTTCTTGGCTGAGAAAGTTGAGGTATCTTGGCTAAAGTTATCATCTTGATTTGTTATTTCTGGAAATTCACTACTACTGTTATTCGTTAAGTTATTGGTTAATTCTGAAAAAACTTCTACTGAGGTGATTTCAAATAAGTCATCTATGTCAATGTCAAGGTTATCTTCTAAAGGCTGTAGTTTGGTTTTGAGATTCTTATTTAGTTTCGGACCATAACCCCTTTATTTGACTCTTTATATTTTCTTAACAGGTATATTGTACTTGGTCTCAGATTATAATTATTAATAATGGTTTCTTGCTTTGTTATGTTTTCGTTGAATGAATGCGAGCATTTTATGAATATAATATTATTGTTGTATGTTTTTTTGATACCTTTTTTTCTCCCAATATACTCGGTATCATTTTGCATGTATTGGGAGTATATATTAATGTGTGTATTTATTGGATTTAAAAGGCCCAAAACCCCACTGGGTTTGAAATAATTATTTGTGTTTATATTTCGTATTTGAAAAAGTTATCAGGAAATCTTATTAAAAGCAAATTTTGACTTCAAGTATTCACGGAGTTCATGAAATTTCTCCCGATCCTTCAGGGGAAGTTCAATTTCATCGCCCTTCATATCATTTGTGATTTGCTGGTTTACTTTATTCAATGATGGCAAAAGTGGTTTATTATTTTTTATTGATTTCCATGGCATGTCATTGTAATCCCGAATCCAGTTTGGTGGGATTTGATAAAATTTATAATATTTTCTTGCAAGTTTGTTGTTTTCTGATATACTCGTTCTGTAGCAAGGGTATTCCGTCCCAGTTACTTTGTTTACTTTTTCATAATTGTCAGTTGGAAGAGCTGCCTTATTGTCTTTAGTATAATCAATCCATTCTGTTGGTAAGGGAAATTTAATAATGTATTCAATACGTAATTCTTGTAATAAGTCTCTTGCGGTTGTAGTATTTGTTATAGGGAAGGTAAATTTGTTATATATTAAAGGTATCTCTTCAGGTTTCGCTGGGAGCATCTTTTTCTGGTAAAACCATGTATTTGGGATTCTGTGAAAATAAAAGTCTTTGTGCATTCGTTGTACTAATTCTGTGAAAGAAATTAATGGAGTTTGCTCTCCATTCCATGGAAAGAAACTTTTGTACTTGTCTGGAAGTTCTGAATAATCTTTTGGTAAATGATCACAGACTACGTGTTTGTTTAGAATGTTGAAATAGGAGGCAGATAGTCTGCCTTTAAGTATATAGTATTTAGCTAACGCGTCTCTATATTGTGTGATATTTTTGAATTGTTCCTCTGTTATAATTGGTAGGAATAAATCCTTTCCCTCACTTGTTTGTAATGCTTGTGTAACTATTTTGTAATTTGTTGGTAGTTCAATTTTGTAAACAGCATAATTGCCATTAAGGTTTTCTTCGAATTTGTAAAGTCCTTTTAAAATTCAGTTCATTTTACCAATTTCCGCAGAAATACAGGCTAGTAGTTCTTTTGGTAACTTGTTTCGGATTTCTGTCGGTAGTCCATTAGGATGTGTCAAGAGTGGTAGTAAGCTTGCTCATAGTTCTTTGATACAAAAGGTTTTAATTTCTTCAAAATTCACCTGTTCTTTCGAGGGTCGCAGTCTACTGACGAATATTAATCAAAATATTTTAATAAAGGTTCTGTATATAGCTTCTTCTCTGAGTGTTTTAAAATCTGTGGATAATAAGAATTTACTGGTGATATAGTTCTGATTTGTTTCTATAATTTTGTATATAGTACGCACAGGTACTTGGTCCACTTTATCTTTAAGTTGTTGTGCTTGTATTTGTTTAGCTATAGTTTCTGCACATTTTCTGTTCAATGACTATTCTGAGCCCACAGGCGCAAGATTTAAGGTATTGAGTAGTTCTTGACGATTTCCTATTAGAATAAAATTGTGGAAATGAACGTCAATTCTAGGATCTATTTCTGTTCTATCACAAAGCGTTTTAATAAGATTTATTATTCTCTGTGTAGTTGAGAAGTGAGTTTTGATTGTTTCAAAGGTTAAGACGTTGTCAGCTTCCGGTGAAATTTGATAGGGCCTGTTGCGAGGGTTATGCATCAGGAAATTTTTTCGGGCGTAATATTCCGTAATTTTAACATGATATTAAATTTCCGTAATTTTTCGCGTAATATTACAGAAATTTTCAAAAATTTTCGAAAGTTATTGAAACATTAAAATTCTATAATATTACGGATGCTATTTTCCGTAATTTTGACGTTTTAAAAAATTTTCGAAAATTTTCGTAATTATTACAAAAATATTTGCCTAAAAATTTTCGAAAGTTTATCGTTTTAAAAAATTTTCGAAAATTTTCGTAATTATTACAAAAATATTTGCCTAAAAATTTTCGAAAGTTTATCGTTTTAAAAAATTTCGAAAATTTTCGTTTATTTATTGTTTATTTATGATCTTGTTTATTTATAATCTTGTTTATTTATTTTGTTTCGAACTTTTTCACAAAATGATCTTGTTTATTTATTCTTTTTCCAAAAATTTTAAAAACTATATACTCTTTTTTCAAAAAACTATATACTCTTTTTCAAAAACTTATTTTGTTTCGAACTTTTTTAAAAAACTATATACTCTTTTTCAAAAACTTATTTTGTTTCGAACTTTTTCAAAATCTATATACTCTTTTTCCATTAATTTTCAAAAACTTATTTATTTTGTTTCGAACTTTTTCAAAAAACTATACTCTTTTTCCAGAAATTTTCAAAAACTTATTTATTTCTCAAGTAAGTATGTTGGTTTTTGATGAGGTTGGACGTCAGTTGCTATCCATAAAATCTTCATTTGATGTTGTGTTTCCAGGTCTTCTGAGACTCCAGTGAATCTTCTTGAGTCCCTTCGGCTGTGTTAAAGTGATGGGCGGGGTGAAGTTCTGATAGTAAAACGCTGTTAGTTCTCGACGTTCCTTTCCTTGATTAATACAGCCCTTATACTACGATTTTCCTGTGGTGACATTCCGCCATAATCACGGTAACAGGTAGTTGTTTAATGGGGGTTATTCATAAAGTAGGATACCCTCTGTTGTCTAGAAGTAGGATACTCTCAGACGCTAACATGCTTATTTAAAAAATAGTGCACAGAGATTAAATCAGTTTATTCAATATTGTTTCTAATATTTTTTTTTCTTAGTATCAATAACAAATTTTCAGAATTTTTTAAAGATTTTCGAATTATTTTTGCGAATTTTATTTTCTATTTTTTAAAAAAATATTCAAAATTACATATTATTATAGTTTTTTTCGAACATATTTTTTGTATTTTGATTTTTAAAAATTATTATTGTATTTTTCGCATATTTATTTAATAAAAAATAATGAAAAATAAAAAATTGTAATATTCACTAATGTATTAATGAAAATATAAAAAATAATCTATTTTTTTTCGGTTATTTACGAAGTACTTGGACCTCCACTAATTATTTCTATTAATTCCTCATCCCATATTTCCCGCCTTTCTTCTTCTTTCCGCCTTTCTTCTCCTTCCTGCCTTTCTTCCCTTCCTCTTTCTTCTTTTAATATTCTTTCTTCCCCAAATCTTCTTTCTTCTCCTTCCCATCTTCTTTCTTCTTCCTCTTCTCTTTCTTCTCTTTCTTTACCTTTTTTTTCTTCTTCTTCAGATGATTCCTTCTCTGATTCTAATTCTTCATCTGATTTTTCTTCAAATTCGATTGTTTCACCTTTTTCTAATTTTTTCTATAAATAAAAATAATAATTAGTATTTTGTATAATTCGTATAATTACAAATAAATTTAATAAATTTATACTTACGATATTTTTCTTCATTCTTTTTCGAATAGCTTCGTCATCGATTTTTATACTTTCGACTTTCGGGCTCAGCAAGTATTGTATTATTGAAATCGTAAAGGCGACTTTTTCTTTGGCACCTTCTTCGATTTTTCCCAAATTTTTTCTATGATCTTTGTATACCAGGTCAAATTTTCATGACCATCGATGTCCTGGTTCAGTTTTCTTAGTACATCTTTGACCTTTTGGAATTTTTTCCAAGATAATACTTCACTTGCTGCGGATTTGGTATTTATTGTAGGCAAATCCGATTTTCCGAAAGTCGAAAAAAATGATGATCGAACTCTTGTAGCAATTGCTCCTCTTCTGCTCCAGTGTTTTACGAGGAGCTTGAAAATTTTTAAAATTTTATTAAAAATTATTTATTATACTATAATTTATATAATTTATATAATTTAATAATTTAACAATACTTACTCTGCTGTGAATGTATTTACTATAGTAATAACTCCACCGATCATCCTCCCAATGTTCGAAATACTCTGAATAACTTTTGACGGAAATGGCACCAGCAGATTTTTTTAATTCTTTTTTATTTGGATATATATATTTATTAATAAAATAAGAGACGATTTCCCCTACAAATTCCTATTATAAAGAATACCAAATAAGTAAAAAATATAATTCATTTTAAGAAAATCTCACATATAATACTTACTTTAATAAATGATTCTTCAGTTGTGTAGTCTCCGATACCACTCATTTCCAGAAGTTTTCGAACATCAGAGATTTCTTTTTTTAATTCGTTGAAAAAGATTTTTGCTTCCTTTCGGGTAAGTGGAGCATCGTCATCTAAATGTAAATACATTAGTTTGTATATTTAAAATATTTCGAAAGATTTCGAAGAAATTCAAAAATTTACCGTCATCACCAATTTCAGTAACTCCTGTTTTTGTCTTTCTTCATTTTCTTGAAGTAGTTTGTGATGGCGATGGCGATAGGTAACGACTTATTATTACATATGGCGATGATGGTTGTGGTTGTGATGATTCTTGTCGTGGTTGTAATGATGCTTGTCTTGATGTTGTTCTTGATGCTTGTTTTGATGTTGTCCTTGATGCTGATCTTGATGTTGTTCTTGATGCTGTTCTTGTTGGTTCTGCTGTTGCTGAAGTAGATACTTCGCTTTTTTTCGATTTAACAAATCTCGAATGACCAGAAAAAATTCTGGCGATTGCTGTTCTATTTTTATTTTACTTTTTTTGGTGATAACTTAGTCTTGTTGACATATTTAAAGAATTATTAAATATTTTATTATTTGTAATATTTGAAATATTTTTTGATTTTTGAAATAAAGCTGGAAGAATTTTGATATTTTTTATATATTTTTTATCTATATTTGTATTATGATTAAAATTACACTAATCTTCGAAAATCCTTATTTCATAATTAAATTAAGTATTGTCATTACATTTCTTCCTTAAACAAAATATGTCGTGATTAAAAATCATTGTCCTTCATTCTTTTGAAATTGTCATTACATGAATTATTCGTATTATCTATAAACATATATCTTTAATTAGCAAAATCGGTCATCACATTTCATTTTTCTTCTTTTGATTTTTGAAATCAGCGCATATTATAATTTAATAGTATTATACATATTATACATACCTTTAATCAATTTTCGCATATTAAAAAGTTTTGTTTTCTTGATTGATTATTTGTTCTAATTACAATACAATTTATTTTGAAATTTGTTACGCATTTTCGAAACGTATAATTTAATAGTATTATGCATACCTTTAATTATATTTTTGCTATTGGATTATTATTAAAATTACACTAATCTTCGAAAATCCTTATTTCGTAATTAAATTAAGTATTGTCATTACATTTCTTCCTTAAACGAAATATGTCGTGATTAAAAAATCATTGTCCTTCATTCTTTTAAAACTGTCATTACATTTTATTTTTATTTTAAACGACCAGTGAGGCCTCATTTTTATTCAGATATTTATAATATACATTACAATTCAGTAACTTAAACTACAAATACATATAGAATAAAAACTGACTATAAATTCTAGATTACTCTAAATTCTAACCGTCTAACCAGCCAGCGTAGAGGAAATCCTAAGATTCCTTTTATTTAGAAGGTTTCAGCCCCACTAAAGTCAATTTTGCAAAAAATATTTTTAAAAAAATTTGTACCGTTATCATACACGGCCATTAATGTTTGTTTTATAATTGATTCTTTACATTGTTCTAGATTATCTTTTATTGCTCTATAATCAGGATCTTTCAATCCTGAGTTACCTCCTTTCCCTCTTTTTTCTTTTCTTCCGATTCCCACTGATTTTTCCCATTCTAAAACTCTAGCACATCGTTCAGTCCACATTTTAAATAAATGTTTTCTGCAGCGCATGTACTATTCTTTTATTATACCTTGTACTTTCAGCTTGTCTTTTATATTTTCTCCTAATATTGTTCTAATCTTACTAGGGATCAAACCCCTAATACAATCTACTAAGCTAAATTCATCTTCCTCATTTGTCCCTCTTATTTGTCTTATTTCATTTATATTAAAATATAAAGCATTTATTATATCAATTTTTATTTTTTCTGCAGTGTCTCCTACCTTGGATTTCTAGTATAGCATCCAAAAGATAGTTTTTAAATTTTTCTTGTGTAATTTTTGCTTTATTTCGACATAAAAATACGTGTGTAGCGTCTTCTTTCCTTTCTTTACAAAATATACATTTGTCGTTTTGATAAACTAACGGTTTTCTTACATGTAAATTATTAATAACCGGCAATTCATCATTTAGTATTTTGATATTAAATGTTCTATATTTTTGATCCTCTTTACTTGTATAACTTGATACAATTTTTGTATTTTGTATTAATTTCCATGTTAATTGCCAATCCGTATTTTTAGCAATATTTTCGTTGATCCACTTATGTGTTCGATATTGAGTCCTCCATTGTGTTATCCACTTGACTTCTGTACGTTTTTAAAAAACTCCTTTATTGATGTGTCTATATGTTTCCTTGCCCATTTGAACAGTGCCATTCTATCACTTAATTGCATTATGTCAATTTCATAAATTTCCCTCGAGGTTATTAAAACTGTCATTACATGAATTAGTCGTATTGTCTATTAACATATATCTTTAATTAGCAAAATCGATTTTTGAAATCTGCGCATATCATAATTTAACATATTATACATATCTTTAATTATATTTCTGCAATTTTCGCATATTAAAAAGTTTTTTTTCTTGATTGATTATTATTTGTTCTAATTACAATAGGACTCCGAGCAATCTATAAATAGGTCACATTAGAGTTTGCTTAGCTATCATAGTAAAAATTTTAAAAAGTTGCTTATTTTTAATTAAAATTTAAAAATTTACTTACAAAAATTATATTTTTCCTTTCTTATTTCCTAATTTAGTATTATCTGCCCTATTTATAGATTGCTCGGGGTCCTATTACAATACAATTTATTTTAAAATTTGTTATGCATTTTCGAAACATATTATAATTTAATAGTATTGTACATACCTTTAAT
Source organism: Diversispora epigaea (assembly GCA_003547095.1). Taxonomy (NCBI): domain Eukaryota; kingdom Fungi; phylum Glomeromycota; class Glomeromycetes; order Diversisporales; family Diversisporaceae; genus Diversispora; species Diversispora epigaea. The sequence goes on from PQFF01000021.1 coordinate 782,780, forward strand.
TATATTCTTGCATATTGAAAAATTTAATAGTATTATTTGAGATTATATATAAAAGCTCTCTCCCCAAATACAAAATATATAGTAATTAATGCAATAATTTCTTTTTATTTTTCATATTTAAATAAACAGAAAAGCGAAATATTCAATAATTTATAACTATATAATACAATACAATATATAATATAATAACTATATAATACAATTATATTACAATATATAATATAATAACTATATAATACAATTATAT
>PQFF01000021.1:783076-844725 GCA_003547095.1 Diversispora epigaea
TCTATTAACATATATCTTTAATTAGCAAAATCGATTTTTGAAATCTGCGCATATCATAATTTAACATATTATACATATCTTTAATTATATTTCTGCAATTTTCGCATATTAAAAAGTTTTTTTTCTTGATTGATTATTATTTGTTCTAATTACAATAGGACTCCGAGCAATCTATAAATAGGTCACATTAGAGTTTGCTTAGCTATCATAGTAAAAATTTTAAAAAGTTGCTTATTTTTAATTAAAATTTAAAAATTTACTTACAAAAATTATATTTTTCCTTTCTTATTTCCTAATTTAGTATTATCTGCCCTATTTATAGATTGCTCGGGGTCCTATTACAATACAATTTATTTTAAAATTTGTTATGCATTTTCGAAACATATTATAATTTAATAGTATTGTACATACCTTTAATTATATTCTTGCATATTGAAAAATTTAATAGTATTATTTGAGATTATATATAAAAGCTCTCTCCCCAAATACAAAATATATAGTAATTAATGCAATAATTTCTTTTTTATTTTTCATATTTAAATAAACAGAAAAGCGAAATATTCAATAATTTATAACTATATAATACAATACAATATATAATATAATAACTATATAATACAATTATATAATAATACAATACAATTAAAATATAAATTTATTTATAAAATATTCATCTTTTGTATCAAAGCGTGGAACTATATGAACTATTTCTTTGATTGCTTCTATCTCTATAAAATTGTATATTTCTACTAATTTTAATAAAGGACAGCCATAAACGAACAGAGTTTTTTTAGATTTAAAATCGTACCATTGCACAAGTGCGAGATGAAATGGTGATTTATTTGGTAGTATTACTTCCATTATCAATAATGTCTAAATAAATAAAAAAGCATGTTAAATCAACTTCTACAATAATTTAAAGTTATATTGTAATTAGCATATACCTGTGTATAACAAGTTCCATTGTCAGACTGATATTCGAAAAGTTCTGCATCATCCATAGCAATAGCTATATTACTAAACCATGGTCGATTTTGGAATTTGTTTGTTGCACGTAAAATATTTATATTTTTTAATGTAACAGAACCAAATATCTTTATTCGACAGTCTTCGGCTGAAATAATATCTAACATATCGAAAAATAAGTTCAAACATTCAAGAAATTTGGCAAAACCTTTTATCATATTTTCAGTTAAATCTGGATTCTTTTTTTGTTGTTCGAAAAATATGGAAGCTTCCAAAAGTTTAAATTCAAATAATTTTGAAGTGTAGATCAAAGCGGTTGGAGTTTTGTGTAATTCTTCCATAACTCTTCGCTTAATTATTGCTTTACGCCAAATCTAAAACAAATAATTAGTATTTCGATATATTATGTAATAATAAAAATAATTATAATATTTTAAAGTATATTTACAGTTTTCATTATTTGCTCTTTTATACTTTTCTTATTACTGAGATGATATGGAGTTTTTACGTAGGACTTGTGCAAACTTTCATATGTTTCAGTAGTATATCCATTAATTGCTCTGTATTTCCGAATTGTATCAACGATGTGGAAAATCCATGAGTGAAACTTTAGAAATTTCATTTTTGAATCCGATTTTTTTTGAAATAAAATGACAAACAGATCGGCCCATTCGTTAATCGCCTTCTGTATGATTATTAAAATAAATTAGTATTATTGCTAAATATTTTAATATGATATATTAATATTACCTGAAATTTTTTTAGATCACTTTCTTTAAATATCTCTAATCTACTCAATATATACATTTCGTTCCATTTTACATAGACTTCCGAAAGATCATTACTTAATAAACCATCAACCAAAAATACCATCACCTTCATTAAATCTCTATGCTCACTTGCAGTTAATCGGGCTATTGATTGTAACCCTTTTGAAAATATTTTTAAACCTGGATACCTTGGAATAGCTCCAATTCTCTCGTTCATTTTATCTATTGATGATCTTCCAAGTATTCCTTTAGTGAATTCTATTTGATAGTAATATAGACCTAGATCCAAGTGATGCATTCTATCAGGTACAGTGGCTGCATAAATATTTAGATTTCTAGATTTAAATATATAAAGTTAGAATATATCCATAAAATATATAAATAAAAATATAAATAAAAATACAAATACTTACGGAATATTCTAAAAGTAATTTTCAACCGGTTCTAAACTTACCGAATGACCAGTATTATTGTTAAAATGTTCTATCATATTTTCATGGTTACAAAGTATTATTTGATCTTGCATTGTATCTATCAAATCATTCTTTTGAACTAAACAAAAATGGCAAGGAAAATTTGAACTGGCGGATTTATAAGTTAATGAATATGTGCATACTTCCGGCCAATCGTCAATTATAGTAGATATTTTCAGAAAAAACCAGATAATTCTGTTATTAATTTTGTAATCGATTCCATTTTCATTTTCAAATAGAGGATCTAATAAGAATTTTAAAGATTTATGAAAAGTTTCACGAACTGATTTTTTAAATTCAGGAGATGTCTTTTCTTTCTCATTTTTAGCAAATAAAATCGGAAAATATCCTAATAATTGTTTAGCATCTTCCTTATTTCTTCTCCATGTAGGAATATTTCCAAGAGATATGTAAATAGGATGTAATGAACTTTTTCCTAATGTGTCTGTTATAGTTGCATCTGAATAAAGAATAAGGGACAAAATATCATGCAGAAGATGAAATTGAAGCTTCCACATATTTCCACCAATTTCCAGAATTTTGTTCTGCATATGATTTTTCCCCTTGATGCTGATATAAATAAGAAGATTAATAAAACTCTATAAATATTTAAAATAAGACGGAATTTAATATATATTTACCTTTTTATTTTCATATTTAAATATAAAATGTTGAAGTATTTCAAGATTTGACAAAAGANTACAATATATAATATAATAACTATATAATACAATTATATAATAATACAATACAATTAAAATATAAATTTATTTATAAAATATTCATCTTTTGTATCAAAGCGTGGAACTATATGAACTATTTCTTTGATTGCTTCTATCTCTATAAAATTGTATATTTCTACTAATTTTAATAAAGGACAGCCATAAACGAACAGAGTTTTTTTAGATTTAAAATCGTACCATTGCACAAGTGCGAGATGAAATGGTGATTTATTTGGTAGTATTACTTCCATTATCAATAATGTCTAAATAAATAAAAAAGCATGTTAAATCAACTTCTACAATAATTTAAAGTTATATTGTAATTAGCATATACCTGTGTATAACAAGTTCCATTGTCAGACTGATATTCGAAAAGTTCTGCATCATCCATAGCAATAGCTATATTACTAAACCATGGTCGATTTTGGAATTTGTTTGTTGCACGTAAAATATTTATATTTTTTAATGTAACAGAACCAAATATCTTTATTCGACAGTCTTCGGCTGAAATAATATCTAACATATCGAAAAATAAGTTCAAACATTCAAGAAATTTGGCAAAACCTTTTATCATATTTTCAGTTAAATCTGGATTCTTTTTTTGTTGTTCGAAAAATATGGAAGCTTCCAAAAGTTTAAATTCAAATAATTTTGAAGTGTAGATCAAAGCGGTTGGAGTTTTGTGTAATTCTTCCATAACTCTTCGCTTAATTATTGCTTTACGCCAAATCTAAAACAAATAATTAGTATTTCGATATATTATGTAATAATAAAAATAATTATAATATTTTAAAGTATATTTACAGTTTTCATTATTTGCTCTTTTATACTTTTCTTATTACTGAGATGATATGGAGTTTTTACGTAGGACTTGTGCAAACTTTCATATGTTTCAGTAGTATATCCATTAATTGCTCTGTATTTCCGAATTGTATCAACGATGTGGAAAATCCATGAGTGAAACTTTAGAAATTTCATTTTTGAATCCGATTTTTTTTGAAATAAAATGACAAACAGATCGGCCCATTCGTTAATCGCCTTCTGTATGATTATTAAAATAAATTAGTATTATTGCTAAATATTTTAATATGATATATTAATATTACCTGAAATTTTTTTAGATCACTTTCTTTAAATATCTCTAATCTACTCAATATATACATTTCGTTCCATTTTACATAGACTTCCGAAAGATCATTACTTAATAAACCATCAACCAAAAATACCATCACCTTCATTAAATCTCTATGCTCACTTGCAGTTAATCGGGCTATTGATTGTAACCCTTTTGAAAATATTTTTAAACCTGGATACCTTGGAATAGCTCCAATTCTCTCGTTCATTTTATCTATTGATGATCTTCCAAGTATTCCTTTAGTGAATTCTATTTGATAGTAATATAGACCTAGATCCAAGTGATGCATTCTATCAGGTACAGTGGCTGCATAAATATTTAGATTTCTAGATTTAAATATATAAAGTTAGAATATATCCATAAAATATATAAATAAAAATATAAATAAAAATACAAATACTTACGGAATATTCTAAAAGTAATTTTCAACCGGTTCTAAACTTACCGAATGACCAGTATTATTGTTAAAATGTTCTATCATATTTTCATGGTTACAAAGTATTATTTGATCTTGCATTGTATCTATCAAATCATTCTTTTGAACTAAACAAAAATGGCAAGGAAAATTTGAACTGGCGGATTTATAAGTTAATGAATATGTGCATACTTCCGGCCAATCGTCAATTATAGTAGATATTTTCAGAAAAAACCAGATAATTCTGTTATTAATTTTGTAATCGATTCCATTTTCATTTTCAAATAGAGGATCTAATAAGAATTTTAAAGATTTATGAAAAGTTTCACGAACTGATTTTTTAAATTCAGGAGATGTCTTTTCTTTCTCATTTTTAGCAAATAAAATCGGAAAATATCCTAATAATTGTTTAGCATCTTCCTTATTTCTTCTCCATGTAGGAATATTTCCAAGAGATATGTAAATAGGATGTAATGAACTTTTTCCTAATGTGTCTGTTATAGTTGCATCTGAATAAAGAATAAGGGACAAAATATCATGCAGAAGATGAAATTGAAGCTTCCACATATTTCCACCAATTTCCAGAATTTTGTTCTGCATATGATTTTTCCCCTTGATGCTGATATAAATAAGAAGATTAATAAAACTCTATAAATATTTAGATTTCTAGATTTAAATATATAAAGTTAGAATATATCCATAAAATATATAAATAAAAATATAAATAAAAATACAAATACTTACGGAATATTCTAAAAGTAATTTTCAACCGGTTCTAAACTTACCGAATGACCAGTATTATTGTTAAAATGTTCTATCATATTTTCATGGTTACAAAGTATTATTTGATCTTGCATTGTATCTATCAAATCATTCTTTTGAACTAAACAAAAATGGCAAGGAAAATTTGAACTGGCGGATTTATAAGTTAATAAATATGTGCATGCTTCCGGCCAATCGCCAATTATAGTAGATATTTTCAGAAAAAACCAGATAATTCTGTTATTAATTTTGTAATCGATTCCATTTTCATTTTCAAATAGAGGATCTAATAAGAATTTTAAAGATTTATGAAAAGTTTCACGAACTGATTTTTTAAATTCAGGAGATGTCTTTTCTTTCTCATTTTTAGCAAATAAAATCGGAAAATATCCTAATAATTGTTTAGCATCTTCCTTATTTCTTCTCCATGTAGGAATATTTCCAAGAGATATGTAAATAGGATGTAATGAACTTTTTCCTAATGTGTCTGTTGTAGTTGCATCTGAATAAAGAATAAGGGACAAAATATCATGCAGAAGATGAAATTGAAGCTTCCACATATTTCCACCAATTTCCAGAATTTTGTTCTGCATATGATTTTTCCCCTTGATGCTGATATAAATAAGAAGATTAATAAAACTCTATAAATATTTAAAATAAGACGGAATTTAATATATATTTACCTTTTTATTTTCATATTTAAATATAAAATGTTGAAGTATTTCAAGATTTGACAAAAGAATTTCAATACAATTTTTAATTGGACGATAATTAATGAAATACTCTCGATTATTATGCACGAGTATACAATGTTTAGAATATGATAATTGTGATATGTTCATTTTGTCCATGAACTTTCGACCGAACTTTTGACTCCAAAAAAAAAAATGTGATATTCTTTCTCCGCGTCAGTTATTCTTAGGCGCAGCAAACAAACTTAAGTGAACTTATTTTTCTCTAATATCTAGTCGGAAGGTAACAGGTCGACCTGATAAGACTAGTTCGAGGGCCTGGATTGAGGAATAAGTCCGTGACGTTCTGTTTCTGGTGTCTGGTTCTGGTTTCTTTGGTGGAAAACGTAAATGACGTCTCTTCTCTTTTTCTTGAGGGCACGCGGGAAAAATATGTTTTATTTTTTTTCGTGTTAATACGGGGTATATAAAGTAGTGAAAGAACGAGTTAGTTGCCACTACCTCTCCCCTGGAAAAAGTAGTCTAGTACGAACGAACGGTGAAAACAAAGAAGTTTTCCTGGAGCTGTCTAAAACTTTCGTTTACGAAGGATATTTCTGCGCCACAAAATTTTTCATTTTTCATGGCCATAACTTTTTGGGGAAATTGTCAAATCTCAGTTTGACCCTGAATTGTCGATCTTGACAATCAGGTGTGACGCGAAAATTGCAGCGTTTTGTGGGACTACGGTGACGATCGGCGGTGTGGATGTTACAAAATTATTGGAATTATAAATATTGGATATATTTACCACGTGACTTGTTGACGGTTTGATCGGGGATTTAGCTCTGGACATTGCAGGGTATGCTGGGAGAACCCTCCGGTTCGACAAATAATTTCACCAACATCTAATGTGTGTAGGTCTGAGCCTTTTTCTTAAATCTGGGGTCCGGGTTCTTGTGTTAACCTTCGGGAAACAGCGTAAAGGTATAATGGGCGAGGAGTTGTCCTCTAAGGTGTCGTAGGTGGGAAGAAGTCATATATGTGGGGACCGATGTTGTTCGGTAAGGAGTCGAAGGGGTGGGATTACAAAATTATGGCCTCATAGTTTTTTATTTTTTATGACAAGTGTGGTGCTTTCGCATCTTCCAACGTAATTTTATGTTGGTCGCAGTTGGGTAGGCGGTAATTAGTATAGAAATATATTAATTTAGTCATAGACTTCTTGTAATTGTACTTGTTTTTTAGTTTTTCGGAACTTGTAAATTTGTATTATGCATTAATCTTAAGCCCTTGCGAGTCTAATAAAAAAAAAAAACTTTCGACCAAAAATGTGATACTCTCTCTCCGCGTCAGTTATTCACGGGCGCAGTAAACAAATTTAAGCAAACTTATTTTTCTCTAATATCTAGTCGGAAGGTAGCAGGTCGACCTGATAAGACTAGTTCGTGGGCCTGGATTGAGGAATAAGTCTGTGACATTCTGTTGCTGGTGTCTGGTTCTNTATTTACCACGTGACTTGTTGACGGTTTGATCGGGGATTTAGCTCTGGACATTGCAGGGTATGCTGGGAGAACCCTCCGGTTCGACAAATAATTTCACCAACATCTAATGTGTGTAGGTCTGAGCCTTTTTCTTAAATCTGGGGTCCGGGTTCTTGTGTTAACCTTCGGGAAACAGCGTAAAGGTATAATGGGCGAGGAGTTGTCCTCTAAGGTGTCGTAGGTGGGAAGAAGTCATATATGTGGGGACCGATGTTGTTCGGTAAGGAGTCGAAGGGGTGGGATTACAAAATTATGGCCTCATAATTTTTATTTTTTATGACAAGTGTGGTGCTTTCGCATCTTCCAACATAATTTTATGTTGGTCGCAGTTGGGTAGGCGGTAATTAGTATAGAAATATATTAATTTAGTCATAGACTTCTTGTAATTGTACTTGTTTTTTAGTTTTTCGGAACTTGTAAATTTGTATTATGCATTAATCTTAAGCCCTTGCGAGTCTAATAAAAAAAAAAAACTTTCGACCAAAAATGTGATACTCTCTCTCCGCGTCAGTTATTCACGGGCGCAGTAAACAAATTTAAGCAAACTTATTTTTCTCTAATATCTAGTCGGAAGGTAGCAGGTCGACCTGATAAGACTAGTTCGTGGGCCTGGATTGAGGAATAAGTCTGTGACATTCTGTTGCTGGTGTCTGGTTCTGGTTTCTTTGATGGAAAACGTAAACGACGTCTCTTCTCTTTTTCTTGAGGGCACGCGGGAAAAATATATTTTATTTTTTTCGTGTTAATACGGGATATATAAAGTAGCGAAAGAATGAGTTAGGTGCCACTACCTCTCCCCTGGGAAAAGTAGTCTAGTACGAACGAACGGTAGAAACAAAGAAGTTTTCCTGGAGCTGTCTAAAACTTTCGTTAACGAAGGGTATTTCTGCGTCACAAAATTTTCCATTTTTCATGGCCATAACTTTTTGGAGAAATTGTCAAATTTCAGTTTGACCCTGAATTGTCAATCTTGACGATCAGGTGTGACGCAAAAACTGCGGTGTTTTGTGGAACTACGGTGACGATCAGCGGTGTGGATGTTATAAAATTATTGGATTTTTAAATATTGGATATCTTTACCACGTGACCTGCGGACGGTTTGATTGGGGATTTAGCTCTGGACATTGCAGGGTATGATTGGAAGAACCCTCCGGTTCGACAAATAATTTCACCAACATCTAATGCGTGTAGGTCTGAGCCTTTTTCTTAAATCTGGGGTCCAGGTTCTTGTGTTAACCTCGGGGAAGCAGCGTAAAGGTATAAAGGGTGAGGAGTTGTCCTCTAAGTTGTTGTAGGAGGAAAGAAGTCATATATGTGGGGACTGATGTTGTTCGGTAAGGAGTCGAAAGGGTGGGATTACAAAATTATGGTCTCATAGTTTTTATTTTTTATTACAAGTGTGGTGCTTTCACATCTTCCAACGTTGCTCTAATGTTGGTCGTAGATGGGTAGGCGGTAATTAGTATAGAAATATATTAATATAGTATACGTGTTGCCCAAATCCCAAATAATTTGGGATTTGGGACGCCAAAATGCACAAATTACTAGTATTTGGGATTTGGAATTTGGGATTTCGGCAAAAAATACTAATTATAATTTGGGATTTGGGACGCCAAAATGCACAAATTACTAGTATTTGGGATTTGGAATTTGGGATTTCGGCAAAAAATACTAATTATAATTTGGGATTTGGGATTTGGAATTTCGGCATTTGGGATTTCAGCATTTGGATTTCGAATTTGTGCGGCAGGTATATAATATAGTCATTAGATTTTCTGTATTTGTACTTGTTTTTTAGTTTTTCGGAACTTGTAAATTTGTATTGCGCATTAATCTTAAGCCCTTGCGAGTCTAATAAAAAAAAAAAAAAAGAACTTTTAACCAGTTTCGATATTTTTTGGAAGAGGTGATTGAGATAAATCTGAATGTCTATTAAAGAATTTTATGATTGAATTTCCAGCTTATTACTAAGATTGTATTTTGTAACAAGAATCATTAAATTTGCATATGCCTCATTTGGAAATTCTTTAATTTCAACTTCGGATTCTTCTATATTATTTTGCAAAGTCAAACTTTTAGGTTCAAATTCTTCCAGAGTATTACTCATATTGGTATCAGATTTTTCTGTATAATTTTGCAAACTTTCGGATAAAATTTCATCAAAGTTTTCAAATTCTTCCGAACGAAGAGAAACATCACCAGCATAATTTGAATCACTTTCATATTAGTAAGAAATTTCAGATACTGGCGGTAGGTTTTCTTCTTGGATACTTTGCAATTCTTCAATTTGACTAAAATCATCACTATCTAATGACATTTCATTTATACTCGAAACCGTATCTGAAATATCATTATTGGATTCCTCCATACTGATATTAAGTTCTTTAAGTTCATTACAATATTTTACATGTTGGAAGTATGCATTTCGGCTCGAAAGATAACGATCACAATATAGACATTTAAAATTTACAGACATTGTTTTTAAATTAAAGTTTAATATTTTTACTGAAGTTTTTAGGCATTTTTTAACATATTTTTTCATAGTACTTATATATCTTTTCAAATTTTCAAATTTATCTTTTCAATAATAAAGAAAAACTCCTGAACATATTTGATTTGTTTTGCAATTTTCTATATTAATTGATAAATATACAATAAAAAGAACATAAGATTTTATAATAAATACTATATCTGTAAAATTTTGTTTTGCAATTTTTGATATACACGATAATTTTGTGATATAAAAAGAATATAAAATTTTATAATAAATGCTATATCTGTAAAATAAATATATATTTATACTTTCTAATATATTCATTTTGTTTTGCAATTTTATATAATTTTGTGATATAAAAGAATTTAAAAGTTTTCGTTTTTGTTTTACAATTATTATAAAATCTTATATTCCTTTTATATCACAAAATTATTAAAAATGCTATATCTGTAAAATAAATATATTTATACTTTCGAATATATTCGTATTTTGATAAGTATTATCAAATTATCCAATAAGTTATAATATGTATAAATGTAGATCCTTTATTTATGTCATGTGCACTGTGTCATGAATGTTTGTTTATTTTAGACCCTTACGTTCAGTCGTCTATATTTTTATACTCCTAAGTTTCACATACTTTAGCCAGAACTAAAATGGACGTAAAATTGTGAAAGTGTATAGTCAATTTTTTTCGTCTTTATTTTTATACTTCTAAGTCTCATAGTCAATTTTTTTCGTCTATATTTTTATACTCCTAAGTCTCACATACTTTAGCCAGAACTAAAATGGACGTAAAATTGCGAAAGTGTATAATATTTTTAACATGTTTATATTCCTCTGTAAATATGATAGTTTTTATTCCAGTATAAGAAATACATATTTTCTTTACATATTTTCTTTACATATTTTTTTAATTTGAAATACATATTTTCTTTACATATTTTTTCAATTTGAAATACATATTTTCTTTATATATTTTTTCAATTTGAAATACATATTTTCTCAATGAGTTTCAGTACTCTTATTTCAGGTACCCACAAAAAAACTTCGTGACCTTCCGCAAGTTCTTCACGACCTTTCGTAAGATCTTCTCAACCTTCCGTAAGTTTTTCTCGACGAGCTGCAAGAAACAACGATATATCAGAAAGTAACGATGGTAATAAAACTATAACAAAAGTGTTTAAGAATGTATATGGTTTAATTTAACATGTTATTTAAAAATACAAATAATAGAGCAATAATTCTAAAAATCTACGAAAAACTAAATAAGCTCAAAACAGATTTTGCAAATATGAAAAAAGGTCAAAGTGATATGGAAACAGATATTAAAAAAATCAAAAATGAAATATGCTTGCTAACGAACGATAAAGAATTTATGGAGGTAAATTATTACTTTATTAATAGTTTAATGAAATTTGAAGTTTTATAATTATTAATAAAATTTTATAAAATAGGATATAATTGTAAGCGCAGCCGAAGTGATATTAAAATTAAATTTGTATCCCAGTCCTCAAGAATATAAAGAAAGCTGTGAAGCCTACATTTAACAATTTCATGAAGACGTTTATAATTCGTTTGGTCGGAAATGGAATATATATTATGAATCAAAAATCCAATCAAAGGTATGAAATTTGAAATATTTGAAATATTCTGAAATATTCCGAAATTTATTTCACTTTTTAATAATTAAATATAGTTAAGTGATAAGATACGTAGTCAACGAGGTACATTGTGTGGTAAAATAAGGACTGCCATGTACGATGTTTTTGGAAACCAACTCCGCTCAATAAAATCTAACGCAAAATCTCAAGAAATTCTAAATTGGAAGCAACTCCCCAGCACCAAAAGTTGTTACAAAAAAATTTTTGATAAATCAGATTTTCCCGGGAATTCGACTTATATAGAAGCAATCCTAAAAAAAGTATGGTCCCCAACTTCGAAACCACCTGAACAACATGTTGCTTGGGCAATATCAATCGTTCAAACAATATTAGACTCAACAAATGGAAATACAAAAATTTCGAAGAATACCATAAAATATCCTTTATCGATTAATATTGTAAGTTTTGTAACTTCACTTGTGAAAATATTCCGAAAATTTACTAAAAACTTAATAAAAATAGGAAAAAATAAAAAATAAAGAAACATTCGAGATCGAATCTGAATCTGAATCCGAATCCGAACCTGAAAATTCTCCTCCACCATCTTCCTCTTCTCCAAAAAAATGAAAAAGTGCACCCGACCCCAACTTTGAATAATAAAAATTTATTACAAAACGAAGAAACTCGTATTGTACCTTCGAAACGAAAAAATGCACCTGAACTTGCGTCAGATGTAAATGAAAATTTATTAAAAAACAGAGAAACTCGTACTATACCTTCGAAACGGAAAAGTGCGCCCGAACCTGCGTCAGATGTAAGTAATGATCGTGAAATAGAATTTCCCCCATTAAGCGAAATCTGAAAACGTGTGGAAGAAAAAGCCAGAAAAAGAAATTATGAGGAAATATTCGAAAGTGAAAATGAGAATGAAAGTGAAAATGAAAGTGAAAATGAAAGTAATGAAAGTGAAAATGAATCAAATAACAAAAGTAGCAATAATGATAATAATGAATAATTTTTTTCTTTATTTGTATATAAATTTTTGTTTATTTATAATAAATAATAATAATAAATAGTAATAAATAAAAATAAACGTTTATCGTGAAAATATAAAATTTTGAAAAAATAAAATAAAATGAAACGAAAACAAGCAGATTATTTCGAAAAGCTTTGAAAATATTTTGAAATATCTAAATTACAGAAATTTATTATACCGAAAATTTTTGAAATTTTATTACACGATAAATTTTCAGAAATTTATATTAACGTCAGTATTTCGTCATATTTTTGAAAATTTCTGTAGGTCCCGTAATATGACGGAAATTTACGCCATGTTAAATTTCTATAAATTTACGCCTATTAAAATTTCCTGATGTGTGACGAACCCGCAAGGTCTTCATCACTTGGGTCTAAATATTCCTGGGTGTCTTTTAGGTCTGCATCTATCATCAGGAAATTTTTTATGTTGAAGGTTATTGTAATAATTTTGTTTTCAAAGGTTATTGAAGGTTATCGGACCAATAACCTTTGCAAATATTACGTTTATTATGATAAAGTGAAGGTTATTGAAGGTTATCGATATCAATAACCTCCGGAGTATTATGTTTTATTAATAAAAATGAAGGTTTTCTGTACCAATAACCTTTGTAAATATTATGTTTATATTGGAGGTATTCGAAGGTTATCGGACCAATAACCTTTGCAAATATTACGTTTATTATGATAAAGTGAAGGTTATTGAAGGTTATCGATATCAATAACCTCCGGAGTATTATGTTTTATTAATAAAAATGAAGGTTTTCTGTACCAATAACCTTTGTAAATATTATGTTTATATTGGAGGTATTCGAAGGTTATCGGAGTGAAGGACTTCAAAGGCTTACATTTAAAAAAATTTACTGATAATGTTAATTAATTCTGGGTTATTATTATTATTCTTACTTGTTAGGACTATTTCAACTATTGAGTTATTATCATTATTTGGGATAGTGATTTTGGATCTTTTATTATTATTGGCCGTTAGTGAATTGGTATCTGCCTCATGTGACCTTTCTGTATTAGGTGTCATGGGATTTTTCGTCACATGTTGTTCTCGTAGATCATTTTCGGGGTCAAGCTGAATATTCCTTTTTTCTTTTTCGTTTATATTCTGTAGATCTTCATCGATCCTTTCAAGTTTATTGACTTCTTTAGTTTTGCTTATATTCCAGACCAGAACCAGGTCTGTTCCCTCCGAGTCAAGTTGTTCAAAAGCCTGTTGTATTTCTGTAGTTGGTTGGTATACACTGATTATATCTATTAAAAATTCATATTCTTTCAATCCATTTTCTTTCGTTATATCGGTAAAGTCACGGTGTTTCAAAGTGTGCATGAATTATACATGTTGCCCAAATCCCAAATAATTTGGAATTTGGGATGCCAAAATGCACAAATTACTAGTATTTGGGATTTGGGATTTTGGCAAAAAATACTAATTATAATTTGGGATTTGGGATTTGGGATTTCGGCATTTGGGATTTTGGCATTTGGATTTTGAATTTGGGCGGCAGGTATAGTGTGAATGGGGACCCTTCTGTTTTCTCAGCAGTGATAGTGAACTCATGAATTGATGTAGCATTATCACGTAAGGTTTTTGTCAAGTTGGTATTTATATTTATTTGAAAGTCTGTAAATATCCATTTCTGTGGATAGTTGTACGCATAAGGAAGACGCGTTCTCGATACTTTGTTGAGAGTCATTTTGAAAACTTTTTTGTGCTGGTCTTTAAAGTATNAGCCTGTTGTATTTCTGTAGTTGGTTGGTATACACTGATTATATCTATTAAAAATTCATATTCTTTCAATCCATTTTCTTTCGTTATATCGGTAAAGTCACGGTGTTTCAAAGTGTGCATGAATTATACATGTTGCCCAAATCCCAAATAATTTGGAATTTGGGATGCCAAAATGCACAAATTACTAGTATTTGGGATTTGGGATTTTGGCAAAAAATACTAATTATAATTTGGGATTTGGGATTTGGGATTTCGGCATTTGGGATTTTGGCATTTGGATTTTGAATTTGGGCGGCAGGTATAGTGTGAATGGGGACCCTTCTGTTTTCTCAGCAGTGATAGTGAACTCATGAATTGATGTAGCATTATCACGTAAGGTTTTTGTCAAGTTGGTATTTATATTTATTTGAAAGTCTGTAAATATCCATTTCTGTGGATAGTTGTACGCATAAGGAAGACGCGTTCTCGATACTTTGTTGAGAGTCATTTTGAAAACTTTTTTGTGCTGGTCTTTAAAGTATAACAGGAAGGTTGGAGAAGAAGATAGTGATCTTTTTCCTGAACTATTTTTATTATTAGTAAGCTTTATACCCAAAAATTTTACCATATCTTTGTATAATTTTACGCGTTTATTTCAAAAACTGAAAGATTTCGGAAAGAGTTTTTTGTAACGTATAACATTAAAATTGACCAAATTATAGCTATTTTAAAACAATATCTTAAAATATTAATATTGGTAATAATTTTATTTGATCAACTTTTGTCACGTGATTAAAATTGCACTAACCAATCAGAAATTGCGCCTGAATTTAACCAGAAAAAAATTAATTAGCCTTTGAGTCAGAATTTAGCCAATACAATTTAAGTAGCCTTTTAGCCAGAATTTAGCCAGAATTTAGCTAGTGCAAAATTAATTAACCACAGGCGCAATTATTGAGCCAACCTTGATATCAATTGAGCCTTCCACTCTTATCTATAGGGTACCCGATATATTGAGGGTGCACAAATTCCACATGAGATGTACTCGGGATTTCGAAATGTTGCGAAGGTCACGAGAGATGACATTGAGATGACAGTGTAACTGGATGAGTGTGTTACCATCTAGATGACAGATTATTCATCTTTGTACGAAGTATTTCATCTTTGTGTGTCATCCTAAAAAAAATAGAAAAGAACGTGTTTAGATGCGACAATGAAGTATGAGGGAAAACAAGTTCGAAAGTGTATAAAATAGACTGGTAATTTAGAATGTGAAAGGGATCAGCCCATTTTCTGAAATTTTTTATAATTTTTAATTTTCTTTTGGTATATTTCGAATAATTACGAAAATCTTTCACCTAATTTGTAATAAAATAATAAATAATCTTTTGGTTCGCAGTTTATAATAAAAATAAATAATAAAGATAGAAACATATTGTTTTGATTTAGCAGCAGAGATAAGACATGCTAAAGCAGTGATATGTTTTTGTTACATCTTTGCAATAAGTTTAAAAGTTTCGATATACACCGTAATAATTTGATATGTTTTAATATTTTTATTTCGTGATAACAGTAATATTGGTGAGAAACGGTTAACAGCCCGTAATACCTCTATTACTAATTTTGTAATTTCTTGAATAAAGTTACTGAATAAAGTCTGAAGCTAAGATTCGGAAGTTTGCGTAGTGAGCTGTAAAAAGATACTTTTACTCCACTTACTCACGTACCTTCAGATCGCACCTGTGTGTACTGTGCTAAGAGTTTATTTTATATATCTATTCGTTGCGAGTAGGCAAGTGACTGCTTGATCCTACTGGCGGATAGTGGGCGTTACGAAATATTGCGTACAAGAGTACGTTGAGTTAGTACGAAAAGGGGTGTGATGAGAGTTCGATTTAGTGGGACTGATTGACGTAACTTTACTCCTTGTTCTGGGCAGACCTATACATGTTGCCCAAATCCCAAATAATTTGGGATTTGGGATGCCAAAATGCACAAATTACTAGTATTTGGGATTTGNTTAGCCTTTGAGTCAGAATTTAGCCAATACAATTTAAGTAGCCTTTTAGCCAGAATTTAGCCAGAATTTAGCTAGTGCAAAATTAATTAACCACAGGCGCAATTATTGAGCCAACCTTGATATCAATTGAGCCTTCCACTCTTATCTATAGGGTACCCGATATATTGAGGGTGCACAAATTCCACATGAGATGTACTCGGGATTTCGAAATGTTGCGAAGGTCACGAGAGATGACATTGAGATGACAGTGTAACTGGATGAGTGTGTTACCATCTAGATGACAGATTATTCATCTTTGTACGAAGTATTTCATCTTTGTGTGTCATCCTAAAAAAAATAGAAAAGAACGTGTTTAGATGCGACAATGAAGTATGAGGGAAAACAAGTTCGAAAGTGTATAAAATAGACTGGTAATTTAGAATGTGAAAGGGATCAGCCCATTTTCTGAAATTTTTTATAATTTTTAATTTTCTTTTGGTATATTTCGAATAATTACGAAAATCTTTCACCTAATTTGTAATAAAATAATAAATAATCTTTTGGTTCGCAGTTTATAATAAAAATAAATAATAAAGATAGAAACATATTGTTTTGATTTAGCAGCAGAGATAAGACATGCTAAAGCAGTGATATGTTTTTGTTACATCTTTGCAATAAGTTTAAAAGTTTCGATATACACCGTAATAATTTGATATGTTTTAATATTTTTATTTCGTGATAACAGTAATATTGGTGAGAAACGGTTAACAGCCCGTAATACCTCTATTACTAATTTTGTAATTTCTTGAATAAAGTTACTGAATAAAGTCTGAAGCTAAGATTCAGAAGTTTGCGTAGTGAGCTGTAAAAAGATACTTTTACTCCACTTACTCACGTACCTTCAGATCGCACCTGTGTGTACTGTGCTAAGAGTTTATTTTATATATCTATTCGTTGCGAGTAGGCAAGTGACTGCTTGATCCTACTGGCGGATAGTGGGCGTTACGAAATATTGCGTACAAGAGTACGTTGAGTTAGTACGAAAAGGGGTGTGATGAGAGTTCGATTTAGTGGGACTGATTGACGTAACTTTACTCCTTGTTCTGGGCAGACCTATACATGTTGCCCAAATCCCAAATAATTTGGGATTTGGGATGCCAAAATGCACAAATTACTAGTATTTGGGATTTGTGATTTGGGATTTCGGCAAAAAATACTAATTATAATTTGGGATTTGGGATTTGGGATTTCGGCATTTGGGATTTTGGCATTTGAATTTTGAATTTGGGCAGCAGGTATAGGCAGACCGCCACAATATGTATGATATTAGGCATGGATATTACATCTATCTGATACTCAATAGGTGTAGGTTTTATAAATTTTTGACCAGTGAAAGTATTAATAATAATAATAAAATCATGGGGCAAGAATCATGAGAGCTATGATATTATATAAAAAATTATAATAGAATTTTACTTATTAATAAAATTAATATTTTGATTAATAACTTTATATAGAAATATTCAATTTAGATGAAGTAATTATCAAAATGTTTATTTTAATAAAAGAAACTGAATGAGCTATACATAGATTATTAAAAATAGATTACTAAAAACAAACTTAATAAAGGCGCTAATCCAGCTAATCATTCAAAAAAAAAATAGATTACTAATTAGCAGAATCACTTTATATAATATAAAAAATTATAATAAAAATTTATCAATTAATAAAATAAACATTTTAGTTAATAACTTTGTATAGAGAAATTCAATTTAAATAAAATAACTATTAAAATATTTATCTCAATAAGAGAGTTATAAATTAATTCTTATTTTGATTTTAATTTTTATTTTAATTTTAACTCTTATTTTAATTTCAACTTTTATTTTAATTTTGCTTTTTATTTTTAATTTCAACTTTTATTTTAATTTTGACTTTTATTTTTAATTTCAACTCTTATTTTTATTTTGAGATATTAGAATTTTGAAAATATATTTTGGGGTCAATTTCGAAATATTTTTATTTTAGATTTCAGGCCCCAAAATAATTTTGTATATAAGTATATTATTAGTAAATTTTTTTAAGCATAAGCCTTCAAAGTATTTCACTTCGATAACTTTCAAATACTTCCAACATAAACATAATATTTATGAAGGTTATTTGTACCGAAAACCTTTATTTTTATTAATAAAACATAATACTGCGGAGGTTATTGATATTGATAACCTTCAATAACTTTCATTTTATTATAATAAACATAATATTTGCGAAGGTTATTAGTCTAATAACCTTTAATAACTATTGAAAATGAAATTATTACAATAACTTTCATTATAAAAAATTTTCTGATGATGTCAATTTAAGTACAGATACTATATCTATTTAGTATCTGATATGTATAGGTTTTATAAATTTTCAATTAGTGTAGGTATCTATACTTGCCGCCCAAATTCAAAATCCAAATGCCAAAATCCCAAATGCTGAAATCCCAAATCCCAAATCCCAAATCCCAAATTATAATTAGTATTTTTTGCTGAAATCCCAAATCCCAAATCCCAAATACTAGTAATTTGTGCATTTTGGCGTCCCAAATTCCAAATTATTTGGGATTTGGGCAACACGTATATAAGTATCTATCAATTATTTGAAGTTTATATTTATTAGCATATTAATTTATTCTTGTGGACTGATTGAATTTTTTCGACTATTTTATAAAATCTTGGTTTTCTTCAAAAAATGACAGTATTTTTGCATCATTTCTTATATAAAATGTATTTTGGAGTTTCAATATTAAAGCGTTCACCTTATTTTCACTTGTATTCATATTTGGTTTGATAATTTTCTTTTGTTTTAACAGTTTGGCATATTATTCCATAAGATTCTGTAAAAATATATTTGTCAATCCTTCAGAAATTTTGCCTAGTTTCATTTGACAATCTTCATTATAAATTCTTTGATCTGGAAGAATTTTGTTATACTTTCTCTTTTGTTTACACTTCATCCTTGTACTTTATTCTTTATCCTTTGTGTATCATTCTTCATCCTTCATTTTTGTACTTTATCCTTCATCTTTCATCTTTGTACAGCATATTACGAATGGCTACACAAATTATGACAATCACCTGAATGTTCATCCCAGTGTCACAAATTATTATCCTCTGTGACATTTCACCTGATTACAAATTTGTACTGTCACAATATATTTATTATCTGTTTCAAAATAGGCGTGTTAAATCAATTGTATTAACTGCGACCTACTGGCAAATAGAAAGTATTATTATTTTGTTTGTGTAATGCAAACTGTAAGACTGATTTGAGAAATTGTTTGAAATACTCTGCACTCCTGTGACACTAGAAATAATTAGTTAAAAATTATTACCTGATGATTCAGAAGTGATTTAAGTAATCAAAATACAGCTTTTAATGATAATATAGGTTATAATGATGTACCAGAAGATGATATTGAAGGACCAAAAAGTAGAAAATCAGTATTAATTCATCACAAAATTGTTTAAATTTAAAAAATCAAGTTAAAACTACACTATATAATACTATTAAATATTATTGGAATGTTTCACAAGAACATGGAATATTAGCTGTATTATTAGATCCCTGATTTAAAGATTTAGAATTTGCTTCAGAAATAGTACACACTAAAACTTTGGAACAATTCAAAAAGCTTATCAAGATATAAAAAATTTAACTAATGATAATCAAGAAATTGAATGTAGTTTAGTTAAATTTAATTCATTTTTAGCAAGAATGTTTCAAAACAACAATAATTTTAATGAAGTAGATGATTATTTATCATTACCTAAAATTCATTTTGAAGATTGTCCTCTTTTATGGTGGAAAAATAATGTAGGGTTTCCAATATTATCAAAATTAACCAAAAAATATTTAGCTATTCCTGCAACCTCCACTTCAAGTGAAAGATTATTTAGTCAAGCAGGAAATATTATGACTATAAAGAGAACACAATTAACAGCAATTACATTTGAAAATTTAATTTTTTGTAAAAAAAATTGGCAATTGGCTGGAGGAATTTTTCCAGTAGATACATAAATAATAATTAAAAAGAAATTTAAAATTGATTACTTTTAAAATAAAATAAATAGGTTGCTTTTAAAATAAATAAAATAAATTTTTTATAAATAAAAATTTAACCATTTTATTTGTTTTATTTATGTTTTATCTTTGTCATATGTAGAAAATATTATTTTTGTAAGATTCTATGGTACAAAGTTGCTACATCAAGCTTAAAAATTATGAAATGCACTTTTGACAATTACTATTTATTAGAAAAATACAAATCGGAAATAATTGTCGATGGTTGTCACATATAAAATGTTTTATTTTAATAAGTAAATGTCAAAAACGGTACTAAGCAACGTTACAAGAATGAATTGCGCATTGTTTTAAAATGACAGACCTATATCATCAAAATTGAGAGAACTATTGACGGTTAAATTTCGAACGGTGAAATCTTTTAACTAACCTATCTATGTGTTATAATTTTTTTATCCGCAGATATATAACGGATAAAAACGGATAATAATGGATACCCTTGGATATCCACAGATATATCCGGATATATCCGGATATCCGAGAATATATCCTGATATTTAATTATAAATATCCGTATCCGTGATAAAGCTCACGGATAAACGGATATCCGGATCGCACCACTATATCTGATATTTATGAAAGTTTCTATTTTTTTGTTTTTCAATATTAAATAACATGATAATTATAAATTTTCAAAATTTTTTATTCTAATGCGCCACTCCTTAAGATAAATTTTGCCGATCATAGTCATCACGTTTGGTGGCGGATCACCAATTAATTTAATTTTATTTTAAAGTTTCTCGGGTCACATGATTTTGACGTTTAGAGTAACCATATATTATCAATTGTGTAGCTCCAATATAATTGTGATAGTCAAGCATTTTTCCTTTTCCGTTTCCTGGTGACTTGTGGAATCCCACTGTACATAAATACTATCTCCGAAGTCCGAGAAATTCGCCCTCTTTAAAATTGCATAAAAAGACTTTACAGTGGATTTTTCGGTTATTAAAAATTAATTTATATCATAACAAAAAAATTAAAAACAAAATTTTATTGCAACAATTGAATTATGATCATCAGCAGCGGCTG
Organism: Diversispora epigaea; assembly: GCA_003547095.1. NCBI lineage: Eukaryota > Fungi > Glomeromycota > Glomeromycetes > Diversisporales > Diversisporaceae > Diversispora > Diversispora epigaea. The sequence goes on from PQFF01000021.1 coordinate 804,541, forward strand.
TCTTTTAAATTTATAATTTGGTTTGACTTAAATAAATTGGTGTAATTCATTTACCAATTAAATAACCATTTAATTATGTCTCAAGAAAAGATAAACGAAAAAGAATGTGAAGCCTGTGTGGACAATATTATTGAAGATACTCTTCGAAAAGAAAATATCCCATTTTATCAATATTCTGAATTTGAAAATGAAAAATCAATTCAAGAAAATGTTTATAAAGCCACTTTCAAAACTTTTCAAAAAATTGTTGCTCTTAAATGTATTTCGTTAAATGATAAATTTTCGTTGGACAATTTGATAAATGAAGTAAGTTAAATTAATCTTTTTTTATTCTATTATTTATTTAAAATTTTTTTTTTACATTTTTTATTATTTCTAATTTGAAAAAGATTAAAGGACATCGAAAATTGAAAATGCATGATAGTATTCTTAGATTCCATGGAATTACTAAGCGAGGTAATAAATATTTAAATTTCTATACTTAATAATTATAAAGAATTATTACTCATTTATTTATTTGATCTTTATAGAGAATACCGATAATTATATGATTATTCTTGAATATGTCAATAATGGTTCGCTTCGTCAATATTTAAAAACAAATTTTCAAAAACTGGATTGGAACGCAAAATTAAATATTGCAAAACAAATTGCCAATATTTTGGAATTTCTACATGCGAATGATATTGTTCATGAAAATTTGGTAATTATTTTCTTATTTAAAAATAAATTACACAAATAAATTATTTTTAATTTCTTTATTAATAATTTATTTAGAATTCTGAAAATATTCTTATTCATAATGGAAGCATTAAATTTAATGTTTTTGGATTGACGAAAGTTATCGAATCTTTAAGATTTCCTAGAAATGTTCTTGGCCAAATTCAATATAAAGACCCTAAATGTTTGGAAATTTTCAACACATTTAGCAAAAATAAGAGTTCAAATATTTTCAGTTTGGGAATTATTCTATGGGAAATTTCCAGTGGAAATCTTCCTTTCGAAATGGAAAATCTGTCAAATGTTGATTTGTTAAATAATATTCTAAAAGGAAAAAGAGAAATGGTTATGCCCGGAACACCTCCCAAATACAAAGAAATATATATTGGTATAAATTTACAACGATTCAGTTAAATTATTTATATTTTTTATATAATAAATTAAATTTATTTAACAGATTGCTGGAAACGCAATGGAAATTCACGACCAGAGAGTTCTCAAGTGGCTGAAAATCTTTCTGAAATCATTATCTCTGACGAAATTGAAACACAACCTCACACTGACATTGTTATAGATGAAATTATTTCTGTTAAATTGGAAAAACTAAATATGTGGGTTCCATTTTATTTTTATTTTTATTGTTTTTGAATCCCGGAAAATATTTATTAATTATAAAATTCTCTTTATAAAGACAAAACGAAGAGCTGAAGATTCATTCAAATCCTACTTTTGTCAATAAATCAGCTGAATTTGAAATTTTTATTAAGGATTTATTTGAAAATTTTTTTGATATCATTAAAAAACAGTTTATAGAATCACAACAAATTATGATCAAAAATTATATTAAAGAACATAAAAAGAATCCAGTTAAAATTCTACATGAAATGATTAGCCATCCATCGCATTCTTGGTTCACTAGCATGATAGGATTTTTTTACAATAATGGTATTGGAACTATTACTGATAATCAAATGGCATTTAGATTCTTGAGTATAGCTGCGAATGAAATAATTGATGCCTCCTCCTTTGATTCTCCATCCTTGATGGAACTATATAAGATCAACAAAGAAATTGGAATTATGCTTCTTGCAGATATGTATTTCTTTGGCACAGGCATTGAAAAGGATATGAAAAAGGGATTTCAAATTTATTATAAACTAGCTAATGAAGGGTCCTTTGTTATAACTTATACTGAAGTAGCAAATTGTTATAGGAATGGATCTGGAGTTGAAAAAAATCAAAAAAAAGCATTTGACATATTTTTAAAATCTGCAGAGAATGGATTTACTATGTCACAAAGTGAAGTTGGTTATTGTTATTTAGATGGAATCGGAACACAAATAGATGCAGCTAAAGGATTTTCGTGGTATATGAAATCCGCTCTTGCTGGAAATCTTTGTGCAATATGGAATGTTGGGTTTTTTTATGGAAATGGTATAGGTGTAGATACAGATTATCAAAAAGCATTTAAATGGTTTTTAATGGCATCTGAAAAAGGAGAATCTGCAGCTCAATATTGTTTAGGAGATTGTTATGAAAATGGTTATGGGGTTAATATGGATCAAGTGAAAGCATTTGAATGGTATAAGAAAGCTGCGGAATGTAATGATACTGATGGTCAATACAAGGTTGGAAAATGCCTTCATGAAGGACGTGGAACTAAAAGAGATATTGTAAATGCTATCTACTGGCTAAATAAAGCAAAAGAAAACAATACCGATGCCAATGAGCTATTAAATGAAATAATAAATAATATAAGATAAAGTAGTTGTTAATGATATTAATTAAATATTTCTGTAATGTTTAAAAGATTATTGCATTAATAAAAATTATTTTTTTGGTAAATGCATTTCTTGAATGCAATAACATTATACTTCACATAAAAATTTTGCAATTTCGTCTAACTTCTTGTTGACACTTTTTAATTTGCCAGCGATAATAAATAACAATTCATCTAATAATTTAATTAGTTTGTAATAAATTGAAAAAATTGAAAGAAAAAGATAATTTCTTTTTTTTAAATTTTATGAGAAAGAAATTGTGAAATTGTATATATTTAGCTACGTGGGTTGATGATTGAATTAGAGAATGGAATAAACAGTTGCGTGATGTGATATTAAAATGTTTTATAAAATTGAAATATTGTTTATAATTATAAATGAAAAATATGTTATTCGGACGGGAATGCCTCTAATAGTAAGAATACAAATAAATTTACTTATCCCCTTTAATCCACATCTCAATGAAATTTTTTTTTTAAAAAAAAGATAAGGTTATTAATCAATCATTATGTTTTTGTTTAGAAATGTCATATTAATTGTTTTTTATCTATTTTTATTTAGTTTATTTCAATAATTATGAAACATTATACTTTGCTGAAACCTCGTAAAATTAAACTGTGTAAAAACCATACGATTTTTTTGTTATTTTTACATGATAATATGTAGTAACATATGGATGTGCTGTTTAAAAATCATTATAACTATACAATAATTATCATTATACATTAATTATATGTATTGTTCTAATTATCTAAACTTTTATAATAATAATTATTTTCACGGTATTAATACTGATGGAAATCATTGCCATTTATTTTCATTAATTTAAGGTAGCATCAAAACTTTTTTTTTTTGAAATAAAAATCGAAAATTATATGTTGAGGTGCATTTTGAATTAACTAACCAAAAATCAATTTAATTATTTCTATTATTTCTTAGAATTCATAAATTTTTATTTAGAGTGAATAAAATAAAAATAATAAATAAATATGTTTTTAAAATTATTTTTGCCATTCGAAAAGGTAAAAATTTTAATTATCTCACATTAATTTTTATGCTTAATAAGTTTAAAATAAAACTTTTTGAATCTTATATCGAGTCAAGGAAAAAAATATCATAAATAAATTAAAAAAAAATAGTAAAATATTAGAGGAAATTAAATTAAAAATATTAAAGAAGAATTTATGTAGATAAATTAATATAATATCTTACGTATGCGCACATGTTAACATTAGCAAATGAGATTGATAAACGAAAGTTCATGGTGATTAGCGATGCATATGATTATGATGATACCATGAGTCACGGCTAAATAGCGTGACTGATGCTTCTCATAATCTCAAAAAAGTTGAAAAAAGTTATAAATACCCCTTTTCTCCACTTAATTTTTTCCCCATATTACATGGTCTTGTAAAGAAATGGTTTTACTATCTCTTACTAAGAAATTGCTTTCAAGTCGTTATGCGCATTGCACGTTAGCTTATTTTTAGTAGGTTATGGGATTTCGGTTTCTGAGTGAGAAGGTTTATGTAATATTTTATTTATTTATTTTAAAGCGGTGTGGAAATTAGGAATTATGCTGGCTTCTCATGTGATTACGGTGGGTGATGAAAATAGTGATGGACATTATAGTTATCTCTATAGAATTAGATATGCAGTATACAGTGGCGGTCAAAAGTATTGCATCACCTGGGCAAAAATTTTAAAATAGCAATATCTCATGACTAAAGTAGCACAACGTTACATGAATTTTTTTTTGAATTCGTCAGAATGATTAATTTAATAAAATAAAAAATTATTGCACAATAATAAGATAAAAATTGAAAAATAAATTTTTCTTTATTATTTAAGCGATGCAATTCTTTTGACCGTTATTTTATTTTTTTTTTATTTTATAAAAATTTAACAAAAAGTAATCTAATTACATTGAAAATTTAAAAATTGATTATTTACCATCTTGTATAACCACCGTTAGCTTTAATTACATCATTTATACGGGTTGGCATAGTATCTACCAACTTCTTACATGCATCAACCCCTAACTCAACCCAAACCTTTTGTATTGCATCCCATAACTGATCCTGTGTTCTGATAGGTGTTTCAAGTTGTCTCAAACGTCGATCGATTTCATTCCAAAGATGTTCAATTGGATTTAAGTCTGGAGATTGTGCAGGCCAGTCAAGTACCCTAATATCATTATCCTCAAACCATTTTTTTGTAAGATGTGCAGTGTGTTTAGGATCATTGTCCTGCTGAAAAGTGATATCTTCCTTGTTCATTCCATGCCACTCGATGGTTCCTAATAAGTCTTCCTCCAAAATTTGTCGATATAAATTACCATCCATATGTCCATAAATTCGGACTATATTACCAACTCCATCAGATCTAAAGCATCCCCATACCATAATGCTACCCCATCCAAATTTGACTGTAGGTTTGACATGATGATCGCGTAATGGTTCGTCAGGTCGCCTCCAGCAATATTCTCGACCATCTGATCCATAAATCATAAATTTTGATTCGTCAGACCAGATTACTTTACTCCAATCTTCTACTGTCCATTTTTTATATTTTTTTGCAAATTTCATACGCGCAATTCTGTGTGTTTTTTTAAGAAATGGCTTTTTACGCTTAACTCTTCCACTCAATCCATTTCTACGTAAAGTCCTCTTTACTGTACTTTCACTAACTTCAATTTTTTGTTCAGTTTTTAATTTTTTTTTAATTGCAGTTGCGTTTGTACATTCACCTGTTGTAATAAATCGCAAAGTGTTTCGTTCATATCGGCCAGTTAAAAGTCTTGGACGTCCAGATTTTGGTCGATTTTTAAAGGTACCAGTTCTATCTTTACGTTGCTTGATTCTTATAACAGTTGATTGAGAAATATTTTCTCTTCTTGCTACATAACGGGAGGGATATCCTTCTTCAAGAAGCGTACAAACTCTGGCTCTTTTTTCAGTAGATAAATAAACCATGAATAGTTTACAAAATTACAGATGACGTAGTATGCCATAAGGTATCATTTTTATATGTGCTACATGATGTGTTTTGATGAAAAAAATCGCGTATAAATTGTTTATATTTATTTTTATAAATCGGTCAAAAAAAATGCATCGCAACTTTTAAAAAAAAATACATTTTGATAAATAAATTTATAAAATAATAAAAAAAAAAGATGATGCAGGTGATAAAATAGGGTCTGACAAATCTATCAAATAAGTATTGTAACACTGTACCTCCGAAATCACAAGATATTACAATTTTAAAATTTTTGTTCAGGTGATGCAATACTTTTGACCGCCACTGTATATCTTTTTGAATAAGAATAATCTTCACTTATTCAATATTCTTAAAATTTGAATATTCAAACAAAGTTTATCATGAAAAATTTTAATCATAAACTTAATGTATTATTTTTAACATGAATTATTTAAATAAAAGCTATACACACGTAATTATAAGTTTGAAATATTTAAATTATATAAAAATTTTGACGATTCGTTTGCATATTTAATTGCTCCTTTTTAAAAATATAAGTTTAAACAAAATTTTCTCCATTCTTCCTCCAATAGTCTCAATGAACTTTTAAAGTGACGATGTGGGTCGGATGCCTTTTTTTCTCTTTCTGTGAATGATGGATATTAATATAAAGAATAAAATAAATATAGTACGGAAATCAACAAATCAATAAAAAAAAATAAAGAAACAGTAATTTTGCCTTGATTAAAGCATGTCTTTCCACCCATCAATAATTCTTGTAGACGAAATACTTCTATAAAAGAAATTTGAATGTTTTGTCAGCAGATTCAACTATAATTCAATAATAAATAAAAAAATACAAAAAGTTAATTATAAATAAATTAAAAATTTGATATTAAAATTAGATGAGATGCTATGTTACTTACTTTTTTTGTAAGCTCTCAAAAAATCACGTTCATATTGGGGAATCAAACATTTATCCCATAGATTAATCAATTGTGCAGTAAACTATAAAAAAAAATAATAAATAGGGATAAATAAATAATAAATAACAAATAATGAATAAAGAATAAAATTTTAAGGACAATGCAATAACCTGATCATTGTTTTAATCAATTAACTTTTAGTATTTTTATTGCGAAGCATTTTCAAATTCCTTGATCAAATAAAAAAAAATTGTCATAAAAATGGATAAAATTTGTTCATAAATTGCAATCATAAACAAAATGTTTCATGTAAAATTATCTATCTAGATGTTTCATAATTATTTTTCAAGCATCAAACTTTAGAACATTTATTTTAATCCTGTTGTGGAAAAATTAATATAGTGAACACATCTATTTTAAATTTTGAATTGTATTATTTGATATTTATTATCCTTGCAACTAAAAAATGACTTTAATCATTGATCAAAATATTCAATTATTAATTACTAATTACTAATAATTGTTATTTTAAAAATAAAATTATTATTTGTATTTTCTTTATATTAATTTATTTTAATTAATATAATTATTATAAGTATTAATCACTCATATACAATATAATTTTTATCAATCATATAAAGTATATAGCATGTTTTACAATTAATTAAATAATATCTTATTATATTAATATTGATCTAATACTCCCATTAGTATCCATGACTTTTGCCATGTGATGTGATGTGATTTAATATAATGACATGATATTTTGGATAGTAAAATTTAATGATATGAATATATCAAAAAAGAACAATAATAATCATTTTTTCAATTATTTTCACTAGATTATAAAGAATGTAGACTCAAACGTGCAAAATAACAATTGCCTAATTCAAATAATTCAAGTACACTTAACGCAATATATTATTCAATTAAGATATTAAAAATAATAATAAAACAAATGCAGTTTTAACAGGCGAAAGAAGTGGAAGAGGAAAAATTGAGGTGGTAGAGGAAATGGCGGTATAGGTAGTAGCAGTGGTGGTAGACAGAATTTCATTAGATGATGGGGAAAAAGAATTAAAAAGTAAAATTTAGAAGTGTCAGACACAAGATTAATTGAAGGGGAAGAATTGAAGGCAGAATCGTAAAAAGAATTAGACGAGAATGAGGGGATCTTGAAAGAATTAGAAGAGGAGTTGGAAAAAAATTTAAATGAAGCAACTGCTAATAGTAAATGTAGTAGAGGAGATGATAATTATATTCCACTTTCTATTCTATAGAAACTTAGAAAATAAGACGATAATTCCGAAGAAATTATTTCATCATATACTACAAAGACAATATCTGCTGATGTTTTGTCAATTAAATATAAAATTGAAACGTTAAACAAATATCAGCAATTATGCAAACACTTTAAACAGAAAACAAAGAAATATAATAGAATAAAAAGATCTTTAGATTTATATATCATGAAAGCCAATGAAATTTTTAAGAAATAAAAGATTCCGATTCAACAAATATTTATCAACAGAACTTGGAAAAAATTAAGAAATTACTTGGCATTGATTCAAAATGATCGCAGAATGTAATAAATCAGCAACGGGTGTGGTATATAAATAATGGTGATGTTTACTTTCGAATTTGTGGAGATTGATTTCTTAGTGATTTCTTGAATGATCTTAATCAGTTAATTATTTCATTATTTCAATTAGGAAAATTATAAATGAATAAATATGAAGCACTTTTTTAAATTTTATTTATTATAAATAATTACCGTATTTTACAGGCCATAGTATCCCGGGTCTTTAACAAATTTCAGAGTTTTGACTTATACCCGGGATACTTTATATGGAAACAAAAAGGGTATTGTAAACAAGTAATTTTTATTTTTCTTTCTCACTGTTTTACATATCATATCAATAATATTTAGGTTAGATAAATTTTCATCTCGCATCCCATATAAATAATTTTAAAAAATGATTAATAAAAATGAATTGTATATTTTACAAATTTAATAGAAATTTAAATATGAAAAGAGGAAGGTCACCTAACGAAGTTTCCGATTTGACACTACCGCCATGCAAAAAAATAATAATTAAGGGATCTCCTGAAATAATGGCTCAAAGAAGACAGGAGACCTTAGAAAAAGCTAAGAATATTCTTAAGGTAAATAATTCACCATTTTAAAACTCAAATAATTCAAATTATTAAATTTCGAATAGTATAAATTTATAATTATATTCTTTATTTATTTCAAGCCATTATTTGAATCGAGAAAGGATCAAATGACTTTTTCAATTCCACCTATTTCAGATGTCTTAATCAAAAAAAGTAAAGTCGTAGGTGGTAGCCATAATGACAATAATAATCTGACACCACTACCACGTAAAAGAATAATAATTAAGATAAAAAATTTGCAACCATTTTAAAACTCAAATAAATTATTTCAATATTATAAATTTATAATTAAATTTTATTCTTTATTCATTTCAAGTCACTATTTGAATCAAGAAAGAATCAAGTGACTTTCTTGATCCCATCTATTTTGGAGGTCTTAATTAAGAGATATATGTTGTATTTTTTTTATTATTATTTGATATTATTTGTATAGATTCTTTTTCAACATTAGTTTTATAACACGTTGCATTTTTTTTTTTTATAATTATTATTTAGAATCAAATTTATAAATTTTTTCAAGGATTTTTTTTTTTTATTTTTTTTTATTCTTATATCTTTTATTATTAAATTTTTATACCTTTTATTTTTACATTTTATTATTTTATCTTCTTACTATTCAATATTATATCTGTTATAATAAATATTTTTTTTTGTAATAAAAGGTTCTGCTATATTTTTCCATTTACAAATTAATTATCTTCTTTCTCATGCTTGACTGAAGCATTTAGTTTTATCACGTTTGTGCTGATTTAAATAGTAACTAGATATTTTTGGATGTGACTTTGTCATTGCAGATTTGTACATATTGTTACAGGAGTGCAGAGTATTTTGAACAATTTCTCAAATCAGTCTCACAGTTTGCATCACACAAACAAATAATAATACATTCTATCTGCCAGTAGGTTATAGCTAATACNTTTTAAAACTCAAATAAATTATTTCAATATTATAAATTTATAATTAAATTTTATTCTTTATTCATTTCAAGTCACTATTTGAATCAAGAAAGAATCAAGTGACTTTCTTGATCCCATCTATTTTGGAGGTCTTAATTAAGAGATATATGTTGTATTTTTTTTATTATTATTTGATATTATTTGTATAGATTCTTTTTCAACATTAGTTTTATAACACGTTGCATTTTTTTTTTTTATAATTATTATTTAGAATCAAATTTATAAATTTTTTCAAGGATTTTTTTTTTTTATTTTTTTTTATTCTTATATCTTTTATTATTAAATTTTTATACCTTTTATTTTTACATTTTATTATTTTATCTTCTTACTATTCAATATTATATCTGTTATAATAAATATTTTTTTTTGTAATAAAAGGTTCTGCTATATTTTTCCATTTACAAATTAATTATCTTCTTTCTCATGCTTGACTGAAGCATTTAGTTTTATCACGTTTGTGCTGATTTAAATAGTAACTAGATATTTTTGGATGTGACTTTGTCATTGCAGATTTGTACATATTGTTACAGGAGTGCAGAGTATTTTGAACAATTTCTCAAATCAGTCTCACAGTTTGCATCACACAAACAAATAATAATACATTCTATCTGCCAGTAGGTTATAGCTAATACAATTGATTTAACTGGCCTATCTCGAAACAGATAATAAATATAATAAATAATAATAATAATAATAATAATAATCAAATAATCATGAAGGCACAGTGAGTAAGGTGGAGCAAAGTAGTTAACGCAGTGTCACAGGAGTGCAGAGTATTTCGAACAATTTCTCAAATCAGTCTCACAGTTGCATCTCACAAACAAATAATAATACACTCTATCTGCCAGTAGGTCAAGTAATCAATCAGTCTAAACTTGCCTATCTCAAAACAGATAATAATTATATAATAAATAATAATAATAATCAAATAATAATCAAATTAATCATGAAGGCACAGTAAGTAAGGTGGAGTAAAGTAGTAATGCAGTATCAAACAATATTTAATAATATTTCGCAATATTATGACACAAAGTATAAGTTTATTAAAATATAAAATATAAAGTTTTAAAAGTAAAATATCATTCAACAACAGAAATATTACAGCATGACATATCTTTCCTGTCCCTGAAGGAAGTTTACTTTTCTATATAATATTTATTAAAATATTTCAAATTATTCTGAATTATTTCTAATCATTAATTAACTGTTTATTCACTCACTAACTATGATCTGTCTGTTCTAACTAGCTTACTCCCGACAACAGTCGTATTTATACTGTCACAGGAGTGCAGAGTATTTCGAACAATTTCTCAAATCAGTCTCTCAGTTTGCATCACACAAACAAATAATAATACGCTCTATCTGCCAGTAGGTCAAGCAATCAATCGATCTAAACTTGCCTATCTCGAAACAGATAATAAATATATAATAAATAATAATAATAATCAAATAATAATCAAATTAATCATGAAGGCACAGTAAGTAAGGTGGAGTAAAAGTAGTAACGCAGTATCAAACAATATTTAATAATATTTCGCAATATTACGACACAAAGTATAAGTTTATTAAAATATAAAATATAAAGTTTCAAAAGTAAAGTATTATTTAACAACAGAAATATTACAGCGTGATGTATCTTTCCTGTTCCTGAATGAAGTTTACTTTTCTATATAATATTTATTAAAGTATTTCGAATTATTCTGAATTATTTTTAATTATTAATTAATGGTTTATTTATTCACTAACTAACTGACTGAATTGACTACTGAAACTTACTCGCGACAACAGTCGTATTTATACTTTCTCTTTTATTTACACTTCATCCTTTGTGCGTCATCCTTCATCCTCGCATGATATCCTTCATCCTCGTATGATATCCCTCATCCTCGCACAACATTTTTCATCCTTCATCCTCGTACAAGAATGACAATCACCTGAAAGTTCATCTAGTGTTACAGAGTATCATCCCCGTGACATTTCACCTGATTACCAATTTACTTCGCACAATACTTTCTCTTTTGTTTACACTTCATCTTTGTACTTCATACTTTATCCTTTGTGCTTCATCCTTCATCCTTGTACAATATCCTTCATCCTTGTATGGTATCCTTCGTCTTTGCACAGCATTCTTCATCTTTCATCCTCATACAAAGATGACAATCACCTGAAAGTTCATCTAGTGTCACAAAAATATCATCCCCTGTGACATTTCACCTGATTACCAATTTGCTTCGCCACAGCAGTATCAAACAATTTTTAATAATATTTCACAATATTACGATACAAAATATAAGTTTATTAAAATATAAAATATAAAGTTTAAAAGTAAAGTATCATATTATTTAACAACAGAAATATTGCTGTATGTTAAAGTGTTTATTTTACAATCCCTGAAAGAAGTTTACCTTTCTATTTAATAATTATTAAAGTATTTCAAATTATTCTGAATTATTTCTAACTAATTAATTAACTTATAGCTAATTCACTGAATAACTCCTTGAAACTTACTCCCAACAACAGTTGTATTTATACTTTCTTTTTTGTTTACACTTCATCTTTTATCCTTGTACTTTATCCTTTAACCTTTGTATGTCATTCTTCATCCTTCATCTTTCATTTTTGTACTTCATCCTTCATTCTTGTACAGTATATTACAGATGGCTACACAAATTATCATCTAGGATGACAATTACCTGAATGTTTATCCTAGTGCCACAAATTATCATCCCCTGTGACATTTCACCTGATTACCAATTTGTTTTGACACAATTATACATGTTTCCAAAATTTGATTTTGGATTTTTAAGGTATTTTGTCCTTTTGAGATTTATACAGAATCTATTCTATATATGAAAGTAAAAAAAGTACCTAGTTATATGTATTTTTAATCAAGGAATTTATCTGGGTGGTCAAAAAAATATCAGGTTTTAAGTAAAATAATTTCATATTCTATGAAAAACCATTTCAACTTTTTCTCCAAAATTGCAATTTCGGGGTCCCAAAATAATTTAGCATGCAAGTATAGTTAGGTATCCTCAAAAGTAGTTAATATTATCTTTAAGAATTAGAAAAGTGAAATGCAAAAACTAAAAAGGTTAAGTATCCCATCATCATGATTGCTGTTTTGGATTATACAACTTTAAGTTTTTTTTTCAACAACAAATAAATACTACTATTGATAGTGTGGTGGTTGGGTAAAGTATTATGAAAGATGATAATTTGTGACACTAGGATGAACATTCCGGTGATTTATCATCCTGGATGATAATTTGTGTAGCCATCCTTAATATGCCATACGAGGATGAAGGATAAAGTACAAAGATAAAGGATGAAAGATGAAGGATGACACACAAAGGATGAAGGATAAAGTACAAAGATGAAGGATGAAGTGAAACAAAAGAGAAAGTATAAATATGATTGCTGATGGGAGTAAGTTTAAGAAGCAGATTAAAAATCAAGAATATAATTCAGAACAGTTTACAGATAAATTCTAATAGTTTAGAAATTAATAATTATTATATAGAATGGTAAAATAGACACAATACTCATCGTAATATTTCTGTCATTGAATGATACTTTACTTTTAAAACTTTATATTTTATATTTTAATAAACTTATATTTTGTGTTGTAATATTGTGAAATATTATTAAATATTGTTTGATACTGCATTAATTGCTTTTACTCCGCCTTACTCACTGTGCCTTCATGATTATTTGATTATTATTATTATTTATTATATTTTTATCTGTTTCAAGATAGGCAAGTTTAGATTGACTGATTGCTTGACCTACTGGTAGATAGAGTATATTATTATTATGTTTATGTGATGCAAACTTTAAAACTGATTTGAGAAATTGTTCGAAATACTCTGCACTCTTGTGACAATAGATCAATTTATAAAATAACAAAAATAAGCTCACTAAAACATTAATGAGACCATAATATAATATAATATAGCAGATATAATATAATATAATATAGAAAGTAATGATCATTTATGTGGTGTCTATTCCTTCTAATATGATATATCCAGAATTGAAATTATTTATTTAAAACTATGCAGTTCAAATAATTAGTATCAAGCAACATTGAACGAAAAATCGTTGATTGTAATGACATTGACTGCTAACAAACTTTGTTTTTCATTTACATTGTTGATTTTAGTTTATATTCTAACTGTAGATGAATAATAATAATTTAATAAATTTACATATCAGTTCTACCAATTTAATACTAATTGTATCGTAATAATGGGTTTTCAAAAGAAAGATAAATATTAAAGGACAGAATAAATACCTGAAAGTGATATTATTTTAGGATTTCATGCTGTTATTAAATTCTTTTACTATATCAAAAGGAAACGTATCCTTAAAAATAACTGCAGTTAGAGTAATATTGCTTTGATGGTTTAAAAATGATGTAGTAAGCTGTAAGAAGACACCACCTCAATTTGTTTTTTCTTCATGACGACTTTGCTAAAAATTTCACGTTTAAATATCGCCACATAAAATTCGTAGTGCATATCTTTAATAACTAATAATTATTGTAATTGTAATGATTATTCAATTGAGTATAAGTCACATGAACATATGTACGTCACGTAATACAATTTTTTTTCGCAACTATATAAATGGTTGATTTTAACTCTCGGATTTCCAATTACTCTGTTGTCTCAAATTCACTCAAAATCAATCACACAACAAAAATATCTACGAATATCTATTCTAATAATATCTGATCATCTTTATCGAAAATAAATTACCAATTTACAAATAAATTATTACTTCGATCATAAGTAATTAAAAAACTTTAATTAATCTTACTTTCCGTTTTTCTATTCTATAATTATTTTTTATTATACAAGAAAAAAACTAATGTTTTATTTATAATTTAATTATTCAAAGTAAAATGACTTCAAATAAGAAATTCGTTGTATTTGGTAACGAGATTAACGACAATAGTAATGATAATCTAAGAAAGTATAGACAAATACCAACATTATTTGGAAGAAATCAAATAGGAAAACATGTAAATGATTATTAATTATATTTATTTTATTCATAATCCGGTTTATATTCCATTATATTAATCTAAAATTTATCCATATAGAGTTACACTGTGAAAATCGTTTGCTCCATCCCAAGTTTCGATTTCGCTACTGCAAATAATAACAATAAGAAGAATAATAATAATAATAACGTTAAAAAAGTTAAATTTTCCAATTTTATCAAGACCTCAGAAGCAATTGGCGAGTATGATCGGGCTGGACAACTAGGTCAAAAGGAAGAGAATTTTGAAATAGATATTTGGTTCACGGGAGAAACGTTGGCCAAAACTAAATTCAATATGGGAAAATGGGTAAATAAATACATCTATATCTGTATTGTTTATCTTGCGGTTTTTATGCTTTATAAGATATTTTTATTTATCGATGATCTTGATTTGAAATATTTAGGTGAATAAAAATATATACAATCATCAAGAAGTAAGTGTGTCATTGAAGAAAATCAACCGATACATAATGAATTCGAAAAATACTATCGATGAATGTCGCATTTGGGATAATACTCGTAAGTAATTTTCGCTTCGAATTGTATTGGTGTTCCTACTCTTATATATAAGTTAATTTGTGAATTAATTTAATTTTTTCTAGAATCGCTTTAAATACATTTTGTTAGTAGACCGTGTTAATTTTAAAATTTAGTAATCTAGTTTTTTTTAGTGTGTAAAATTTATGTTGTGTTTTTAAATTTCATAGTTTATGTATATATTTTTCTAAATTTTAATAACAATAATATATCGATATTTGCTTCAAATAAATAATGAAATTTTTCGTAAAATAAAATCTTTTATATATGATGGTTCAATTCTTTTTCTAAGTGATTCTCTATAGATTGCTATTTGATTGCTCCAGAGTTATTAATTGGTGATGAAGAATATACAAAAGCTGCTGATATATATTCATATGGAATTATTGCTTGCGAAATAATTACGGGCTTTCCTCCATATCCTGATATATCACATGATAAAGATTTAGCTATGAAAATATGTAATGGATTACGACCCAAGACTCCATTTCATACTCCCAAATTACAATTATGAGGTGTTGAGATGCTCGAGTTACACATAGACACACTTTTGAAGAATTGGAAAAAGAGTTGAATAAATACTATTGGGATTATTATTATAATAAAGATTCAGAAATTGGAATTCAAATTAAAAAAGCTGAAGAATTTTCAGCAAATCAAGAATCAACCAATACAACAACTACATCTCCTCCTAATTATCAAACACATCCACAAGCAATTTATACCAGTCGACTTCTTAATTATTCAAATCTTCCAAAACCCAAGAATGAAGAAAATTTTGAAAGGGAACTTGAAGAATCAACTAAATCTATGTCTGATTTATGTCCTAGTAAGTATCGCTATATTTTTATTTATTTATATACGACTTTGTTTTTACAATAATAAATTATATTTATTTCTATGTTGTGTAGGTAATTCTAATCTATTTATTTGATTGATTTGATTTATTTGATTTAACATTAAACATATTAGTTTTTTTGATATTACAAAATCTTAATACTAGGGATAGAGTATGAATTCTTCATTCCATTTGTATAAATTCAATTAGCTTAGTTTGTAATTTCGATTTTATAAAAATAGGAAAATAATAATAAAGGAGATATAAATTTATCACGAAATCGTCTAAAAGAATTAAAACATAATATTTCAACGATATAACTTTATTGATGCACACGTTCTTTTAATGTTAAAGATAAAAATAATTAAAATTATTTACACCCTTATTAAATTTTTTTTAAATAAAATATAACTCTGTCTATCAAATAAATGTTTTCATGTGATTTGGCGCAGCAACTGCGGAGCTGATATTCGTCCAAAGACTTTTGCACCAGACTTACAAAAAAAAAATTCTCAAAACTATTAAAGATTGGCTGTTGAATTTTAATTAAATCTTTAAAATATTGTATCTCATAATAAAAAAAAAGAGATAGACTAATGGTTCGGTTAATATCATCAAGACTATTTCTCATAGTGATTGTAATTCATTATTCATCATTTTTTCAATTATTCATTTGTTCTTTTAACAAATGAAAAAAAAAACCAAAAAAATTTCCACAAAATTCCGATCCCACCATATAAAAAAAAAAATAAAGAATATCAATCAAATATACAAAATAAAATATCAATAATATAATGATAGCAAATTATTATTTATTAATGGATATGAAGAATCATTTACAAAAAAATATCCTAAAATGTTTGTATTAGATTTGAATAATTTTTAAATGTTCATATATTTTGAAAATGTTTTCCTTCTAAGATAACTATCATTATTATAACTATTATTCTTATTATTCAAGTTATTCTCTCAATTTTCGATAGTCTCTTGTAATGTTGCAAAAAGTTCTTTGGGATTACTTTTATTGGCGAATAAATAAATCGGGGAAAATAAATAAATTAAATAAATCAATTAAAACAAATAAATTAAATTAAATTAAATAAATTAGATTAAAACAAATAAATTAAATTAAATTAAATTAAATTAGATTAAAATAAATAAATTAAATTAAATTAAATTAAATAAATTTGCTTAAAATAAATAAAATATAATAAATATTATCTCTATTGGAGTCACTGTTCAATTCTTTAACAAACACTGATAAAATTAAAAATTTTAAAGTAAATTAAATTAAATATTGATCTATATCAAATTGAATCCTATATTCTTAAATAACTTTAAAAAGTTCACCCATTGTTTTTAATGTAAGTGTGATAATTGTCCCTTAATTTTTTATTTCCTTCTCCTTGTTTACAACACTACCCTTCAAAAATTTTCTTAAATTAGTACCACTAAATATCCATGGATTATAATATTTCTTTCTAATTTTAATAGTTTCAAGTGATTCTGGTGCACTCTTGCGATTTGTCATAATAATTCATTATTATCGAATCCTTTTTCTCCACGATCAAATGAAAGTCTATTAAATTTATTATTAAACATTGCCATTACTTGTTCAGGCTTAAACTATGTAAAATTAACTGTGTAATATTTTTTTAAAGTTGCTGAAATATATCAGATGGAATTGCGGAATAAAATCTAGACAAAATTTGTACAGGCCATTTTAAGAATTTTTATAACAAATTTTCCAGGTCGTTTGCCAAGATTGGAAACTTGGTTTTCATTTAAAAATCTAAAAATTATCGATCAGGGTTTGGAGGGTTTGTGGGAGAATTATTTTTCGTTGTTTTTTAAGGAGAATATAAATAGAAACACAAGTAATAAATTAAAAATTTTAAATTAAAAAGAAAAAAAAATTAGAAAAATCAGAAAAATTTTTTAAAGGGTGATATATTTAAAATTAGGAAACGGTACAGGGAATAGATTAGGGAGGTTATGGACCTATGCTTTGGAAGACAGCTATTCTGGTGGGACTTTAATAACGAAATTAAAATAGCTACACAAAATATCTGTGGTTTATCTGATTTAACCAAAAAATACGATGGAAAACCTATATTTTCATTGATTTGATAGATTTTTATTATGTGCAATTGTCTTTTTTTGTTCGCAGTAATTTTTTATACTACACATCTTTGCTAATCGAAACATTTCAAGATAGTGATAAAAAAGTTTTATTAAAAGTTTCATTATATAATATTTTATAGAATACGTTAGTCAAAGCGCCTTTGTATGATCACCTCAATAATTATCATTTGTTGTTATAATAGATAATATAATGCTTTAAATAATCTAAGCACTATTTAAAATATTTATATATATATTTTATTAACTTAAATATTTTAACAATTATTTGATTTAATATTGTTATTAATTTTTACATAATTACTATTATTATAACTATTAATCACTATCAATTCTTTTTATTTTCTATTATTATGCTAAACTATTTTATCAAATTATACTGGCGAATAGAAATTCAATATTTGATCACATGTGATCTCAATAGCAGTATTATTATAGTAGCAGAAGTGAAATCATTATGTCTTTTTGGAAGAAATTACAATTCCATTGTATTTTCCCTTAATAATACCCATGCTTATATCTTGAGAATACTAAATAATGACATTTTCATGCTTAATTTCTAATCAATTTTTAATTTTTCGAAAATGAATATTATTTATATATCTATCACGTTAATTACATCATTATTACATAGCTAAATTTGCATCTATGACTTATCGATCCTACAATAAGTACTCATATACGTAATATAAAAATCATGCATACATTTTTTTTTTCATTTTTCAAGAGTTTTTATTGGTTTACTATTTTTAAAATCATATCATTAGAATTTTCTCATTAAAATTTCATCTCATCTCTCGCTTTTCAAAAAAAAATTAGATTTCAAAAATTTTAATTGCTATTGATAATAATAAAAATGCCTAAAAGAACTTTTTCGCAAATAAAAAATGAAAGTAATAATTTAATACCTTCGAGAAGATCCCAGAGAGGTAATTAATACTTATTATTATTATTAATGTTGAAGTCGTAAAGAAAGATATCTCTAATATTGAATATTATAAGAATCTATAACGATTATCAATTAAAAATAACTTGATAGAAAGTTAACAATCTCAATAATATTAACTTCTTTCTTTTAAAAGGTGTAGTTCCACCACCAAGAAGATACTCTCCGTCTCCTCCACCCTCGCCAATCAAGAGAAGAGGTCGTCCAACAAAGAGAGGGAGTAGACCCGGGCGGCCTCGTAAAAATGATAATAATATTGAATCACAAGGTAAAACATTTATTATATATCTTTATATTATTTTTAAGAAATTATTTAATATATATTTGTGAATATTTAAGGAGAGAGACGTAAGCCCGGAAGACCACATAAAAGGGCAAAAGTAGATAATAATGATAATAATAATAACAGTAATGATAATAATAATGCCAATAACAATAGTGGTGATGGTAATAATAATGATGAAAATAATATCGGTGACGAGGAGGAGGGGGACAATTTGGATTTTCTTTTCGATCCAAATAGCCTCATAATGCTATCGAATGCATCAGGTTATCTCCAGTCACAAATGGAAGTAAGTATATGAATAAATAATTATAATTATATTTTTAATGAATTTATGAATATAATAATTAAATATCAATCTAATAATTATTATTTATAGATTGATGAAGGGGATGACAATGAGAGTGAAGAAAATAATGTTGACGATAATGGAGCTAGTTTATTAGATGATGGAAACACATTGGTGATGTTAGCAAATGTTGCTTTATTTACCAGACACAATTCATATCTCGTTTGAATTTTCTATTACATATTTTATTTTACATTTGTATTTTTCAAAGTTTTTTTTTTTTAAATAAAATGAATTACATATAAAAATAAGTTTTTTCCCAATTTTATTTTAATATTTATCATTTCATAATACACATACGATGGAAATTAAAAACCAAACTAAAAAAATTTACTTGTAGTCCATTTGTGAGGTTTTTGTAAATATTTATTTCAACACGATGATAAGTTCTATCGAAAAGCTATGACCATTAACCATCTCTGTAACTTATGTTTTTTATGTATACAATTTAATAATTTGTACTCAAGTAAACAGTATCCATTATTATTTGACACATCAAATATAAGGATTTATTCGAGAATACTTTTAAGAATTTTATTTAAGGCAATATATTTTTTCATTATTGGATCCAGTATAACTAGCATCAAAATAATGAAGATATATTTTTCAACAGAATACTTTCTATGATATTAACTTTGATGATTAAAAAGTACCTTCATATCATCACAATATTCTTAAAAAAATGCATCATTTAATTATAATCTTGAAGCAATAGATGCTTCCATCATTGGACCTTGTATAATTGGTCTATTAAAAAAATAAAAGATATATCTATTAGGCTAAATAATTTGTACATAACGAGATTAAAGATATGATGCTTGCGGTATGATGAGATTTTGTTGAATATGATTTTTTGCTTGGATGTTTGAACGTCTCTATAAATTGTGTTTTTGTACATTTGCAGTTGAGACAATGTCACATTTATAATTATTGCATCCATTAAAGTTTGCATGATCGCAAAATATCATAAGCTTATTATTTAAATATATGCATGATTGCAAAATATTTTCAACTTTAATATCTTTAATATTGTTGTTAATATCGATGAAATTAAAAATGTAAAAGAACAAGAATTCTGATTGCAAAATACTTTCATACCACAAGTTTAATATGTTTAACATCATTAACATCCCAAGTCTAATAGATATATATTCATTTTTAGATGGGTACTCAAGGATGCTAGATCTAAAATATATATTACCACAAATAAGATTCTTACAAAATTATGTTGCTTTAAACAGATATTTCTTACACATTACATTCTTTAAATATGAATTTATTTCAAAAAAAAAATTGGATTATAGATTTTAAAGCTCCTAATGTAATGGTTTGGTTTAGTTCTAATGTTGAACCAAAACCGAACCAAAATTTTAGAACTGGTTCGATTTGGAACCAAAATTAACCAAAACTGAACCAGTTTGCATCGGTTCAAAAATTTTTTTGTCTGAATTTTTGCCAACATCCACAACAATTACAATTGCAACAACATCAACCACAACAACGGCAACAAAAGCAACAACAACTCCAACACTATTTGCAGCAATTTGTCACCATAATTGAGTCTCTACAATTTAGAAAATACTTTGCATCAACAATTAAAATATTATTTATTTATTTGTCTATTTTGTATCTTTGATAAAAGTTACAATTTTGAATAATTAATAATTTATATTATTTCGAAATTACAGAACATAAAATAAAAATTTTTTATATTAACAAGATTTCCTATTTCATAATATGAGCGCATGGAATAAATAATTGATGAATTTTTTGCTAATGGAAAAATATAAAAGTCACATAACCATTGCTATTAAAGCGCTTTCTTGCTTCGTTGCTTGTTGCTGTTGTCATTTAATTTTGATTCATCAAATAATTTAATCGAATAAATAAATAAAATATAAACACAGATATCTTCCATATTCTCTAATTGCTATTTTCTTCTTTTTTTTTCTCATCTTCGTAAAAATTTGTCTAAAAATATTAATGACAACTTTAAATATTTCATAATCATAATTGAGAATTCATTATATATTTTTCATAATGACCATGAATATTATTACAAATAAAGCTAATTATCTTAAGTAAAACAAGATTCCAATAATATACCTGATATACTAAATCTGATTTTCTGGTCTAGAAATACTCCTCAAGTAAAATTATATGCTAACTGACATTTTTAAGAAATTCTGACATTTCTGCTGGCCAGTTGTTTTTTTGCCATTAGCTAATAAATTTTTTGATTGGAAATAGCTCAATATTAACAAACTTGGTCTGGTGCATAAAATTTGCTTGACTTGACAAACTAAGTAACATAGAAAAGAAATTTTAATATATTTGAATGCCAATTATATCTCTCGAAATATGAATCAGTTTGCCACAGACAAATTACAATCTTG
The DNA here is from genome assembly GCA_003547095.1 of Diversispora epigaea. Classification (NCBI taxonomy): domain Eukaryota; kingdom Fungi; phylum Glomeromycota; class Glomeromycetes; order Diversisporales; family Diversisporaceae; genus Diversispora; species Diversispora epigaea. Next base: position 826,624 of record PQFF01000021.1, read on the forward strand.
ATATACATAAGATAACCATTAAAAATTTATTACCGCATTCCATATTTGGCAAATTATGAACAAGATTATTGTCAATCTACTGTGGCGAAGCAAATTGGTAATCAGGTGAAATGTCACGGGGGATGATATTTTGTGACACTAGATGAACTTTCGGGTGATTGTCATCTTTGTACGAGGATGAAGGATGAAGGATGCCGTACAAGGATGAAGGAAAGGGATTCATAAAAATATGTACAAGAAATTAAAATTTAGATTAATTAAAATAAGAAAAAAAAATCAAAAGATAAAAATATTTACAAGAAAACTAAACCAAATATTTTTTTCGTAATCAATAACTTTTTCCCACAAGTTTTTTGCCATTTCCATGGACTTAGGGAGAGACTGTTGTGATATTTTCAGTTCCATCTACAATAGAAGGATAATATTTCATAATAAATTTTTTTAATATTAGGAATCTTTCGAAGATCTGCAGTTGTTCTGTCCTCAACCTTTTGGACTTTTCTGGGTCTCACTCGTTTTCGGGAAGTAACAGCAGGAGTAGAAGTGGAAGTGGTGACTGACATAGTCAATGCAGGATTTGAATTATTCATGGTGATTAATATTGTGGAAGAATAAAGTCAGTAAAAAGTTAATTTCACAAAAGTTTTTTTACCTTTTTCTTTTCTCGGTCTTCCTCTCTTGCGAGTTGGAAGGGTAGATTCTTTAATAGGTGAAGTTGAATTATCCATGTTATTATTCATGACGATTAGTAATTTTCAGAGGTTTTTTTTCTATTCATACAAGTTAGATATGACGAAATTTTTTCGCCCTGTTAATATTAATATGCATAATATGATTATTTTTTAGTGTTTTCAAGTTTTCCATTCTCGAATAATAAAGGGTTAAACTAAATTAAGTAATTTTTTTCATGTCAAAATATACTGACAACGTTGATAATAATCATAGTCAAAACAATAAACTTTTTAACCAATTATTTAGCTAAATGATAATCAAATAACTATATTCAATGTCCGTTCATGTACTAATAATGATCATATGATAAACCAACTAATTATTTTAAAGAAATGATATTAAATACAAATTTTTTCCGTATGTGATTATGAATAATATATGATTGGTGAACATATAGTATATTTTTTATCCATGTCAATTTCACTGCGTAATCTTTTAAGAAAATACAATATTTGTTGTTGTGTAAATTAAGCAAGGATTTGATTGAATCTTAGCGAAAATTATTTCATTCGTGACGTGAATACGCTATAAAGTAATATTGACAATATGATTAAAAATCTAGTATTAATAAAAATATGCATCACTTATCTTTACTGGCGATTTTTTCTAAATATAGATTTGAAACATTTCAAATGGTAAACAAATAATCTTTTCGTTGCACATGATAATTGAATGACATCAGATTTATTGTAATTATACATGCACTCACCCACGACACTATACCATATTAAATGTTTTGGCACGCGATCTGCGATTCTGAATGTAAAGTGGCTTTTTTTCAACAATAAGAGAAAAATTATTACATCGATTATTTCAAATAAAAGAATAAATCATATGAATAGTTTTTTTTTCATAGAAAAATTGTTTCATTTACTAGTACAATTAAAATAATTTAGTTATATCATATTTTTTAGATTAATTTGATCACAAATATAAATACTCGATGATTTTTCTCAAGCAGAAATATTTCTACCCACATAAATCACAAATCAAAATAAAACTTATTGCTTATCTCTTAACACCTTCTACATAACCTTCTTGAAATAAAATAAAAAATTTTATTACATTATGGAAACCGTTTGCCAAATTTCCAAATGCAAACTCGAAAAGCAAATGTTACAACAATATGCTGAACTATTTGCATCACTATATACAAGAGAAGCCAGAAACAAAATTTTCTTAATGTTTCTGAAGAAAATCTAAATAAGCTATCCAAAATTTTAAGAATTTCGAGTTGTAAACTTAGAGATGCATTCAATAAAGTGTTCAGTCAAGAAGATGATGATGAAGTATCATCTGGCGAAGATGATATCATGGCACCGAAGCCAATTGTACCATGCCAAACTAATAAATACATTGAAAATGTCGTCGATATGTGGGAAGATGAAATGTTGGAGGAGGTGGAAAAGGAGGAAAATATTGAAGATGATGAAGTAGTTGCCGAAGAAGAAGATGATAATATGGAGACTGAAGAAGAAGTTGATGATGATATGGGGACTGAAGAAGAAGACGATGGTGAAGGTGATGATGGTAATGATATGGAGACGGAAGAAGATGTTAATGAAGATGATGAGGAGGAACGATCGGAAGTTAGAGTTAGAAGATTCTATTGGGTGGGTGATAGGTGGAGTGAAACGGACCCAGATGATGTAGTAGATGATGGTAATATTGGCAATGAATTAATTGATCTAAGCGAAACCAATATTACCATCATCAAAGAAATTCCAAAAAAACAGGATTTTGATCCTGACTTCCTTGAACTAAACAATTACTATGCAAAGAACTATCTTTAATTTGAATTTTGAATTTTTTTCTTTAACACACTTAATTAGCTTGTAGAATTTTTTTTAAGTCAGCTTAAATTTTTTGTAATTGTTTTTACATTTTTTAAATAAAATTATTATAATTTGTTTATTTTAAATGAGTTGCCGCATCAAGCTTGAAAGTTATAAGTGGTATCAATTTTTTTCTTTGATGATCACCATGTTGAATTTGTTTCTTATGTTTTGACAATTGGACATTCCTCTAAGCAGTGGTGGCCTCAAATGACAAATGACCAAAGTCATTAGGTCATTTCATTCAAATTTTAAATGACCAGGTCATTTAAACTAACCAATCATAATTCACTATTTGATTTTTAATAAATCACAGATCAATTGATCATTGGTTTAAAAATATCACATGTTAACAGATAATTTTACAGTTATTAAAATTATTAATGATTATTGATGAATTAATATTTTTCAAGTTCATTAATGATTATTATTTATTAATATTTATTATTAATATTATTATTTATTAATATTTATTATTAATATTATCATTAATGAATAATAAATTTGTGGAAATTCTTTAGCATTGGAAAATATAGAAACAATCAAATTCATTGTGGATTTACTAAATAGAATTTATATTTATTTAATGTCAAAAATTAATGATCCAAAATATCACATGTCATCAAGATCTAATTTTTATTGGTTATTCAAATGACTTTTCAAATGACTTTTGCATAATTTTTAAATGACTGAGTCATTTGGTCATTTGTCATTTGCGAAATGACAATTTTTAAATGGCCCTAATGACTAGGTCATTTGCCATCCATGCCTCTAAGAGTTTATCACAATTTATTTGCATGTGTTAATTTTTCGTGCATATACATTTCTGTGACCGTATTCGTAGTACCAAGTTGCCTAAAAGTTATTTATATATTGTCATTAACAACAAGAAATTATTATTTTTATTATTGTCTAAGTTACATAAATCATGGTAAAAATGGCATTCAAATTTTTGATAAATTATCTCAAGATTTTTCAGACCTTCTTAATGACAAAAAAGAATATAATGTTGTCATCGAAGTTTGTATTATTTTCGTCGGAATAGAATAAAAATATTGGACAACCGGAAAAAAATACAATTTAATCACTAGAAATCATTTCGTTGTCATCTTTAATTAATAATAATCATTTTGTAAACATAGAAAATATAGATTTTATTAAAAAATGTAAAAAGTCTATAATAAACTAATAAAGCAAAATAAATCTAAATAAATAATTGATTCTTAATAAATCCCAGAATCATTCTTTCAATTTAAATTCAAATTCTGGCAAGTTCCCATCAAGCAGTCATTCATTCAATCGATAAGAAAATTGAGTGACATTTACATTTTATTTTTCTTCGTACTTGGTTCAGCTTAGTTCTCTAAATTTTAATATTTATTATTATTTATTATTAATATTTTTTTTAAAAAAAAAGATAAGAAATAGAAAGTTATAAGTAAACACTAATATTTACCCGAATTCTCGTTTAAATTCTCTTGGATCTGCAGTTTTTGTTGCTGTGCTCTTGTTATTCTTTAATTTCAAGTTGAATAAATTTTTTTTATTAAACAAAGACATTCAAAATATATGATTCAAAATTCAAGAACTAAAAAGACTATAATTTGTGCACAATCATCATTCATATATTAAGTGTATTTTAGGACTAAGTAAAACTTGATATTAAATTAATAAAAAATTCTTTGAAACATATAATTTATAAATTCATATATTATAGTATTATTATATCATTGTTATATACAATTATGCATAATCATTACATTTATCAATGAAATATTTATTTTGGATTTTTAAATATTATTATTACGACTTATATTTTTTCATAGATTTTTTTTTATAAACTAAGAAATATATCTTTTATTAAAGATTGCTTTTCTTTCCAATGTAATATCTTTTCACCTTAATTCACAGCGACCACGATTATTAGAATACAATACAATGTAATAATCGCATTGATGTATTAATTAAAATATTTCAACAAAAAAGACATTTAATTCTATTAAATGAAATATATTTATTCTCGAAAAAGGCAGATACAATATTGAAAGTAAAATAAGTAAAAAAAAATAGTAAAATAATAAAATGAAAAACAACATAATAAAAGAAAAAAATGTAAAAAAAATTTCGCGCGTTTTAAAAGAATTCTATTCAAATAAGTACTACTTCAAAATGACATTTCCAAGAATTGTTGATAAAGCCCGAGAAGTTGCTTCATTTACTCTATGATGCAATTGATTTTTGAGCTGGTGGTATTGCGTCCTTTATGGCTTCATATAGTTCATCAGCCGCATTTGGATTAGATAGCTGGAAAAAACATAATAAAGTACGATAAAATATAATAAATAAAAATATAATAAAAAGTATAATAAAATTATAATTACAAAATTACAAATTACAAACCTTAATGGCTAGATGAACGAGTTTACTACCCTCATATGCAAATAATTTTACAAATTTCTCTTGCGATCTTTCAACATGCATTCCACGAAATAATGCAATATTTAAGATCACCCTTAATACATTGTCGGCCCGCATAACTATAAATTTATTATAATTTTTTAAAATATTTAACTCTTATTAATAATCTAATAATGGTCGATAAGCAATCACGAATTTACATTGAAAGTTTACCTAATCGAGGAGATTTTTCATTATTTCGTGGATAATTGAGTCTGAGGGTCCCAACTCCTCTTTCTTTCCACTGCCCATCCAAACAATATAATTTCGCTCTAACTAAAAATTTCGTAATCTCATCCTCTTCTCCTGTTAAGACTAAATAAATTAATATAAAAAAAATATTACTGTTATTATTATAATTATAATTATATTGTTATTATTATTATTGTTATCGATGTTTCTACCTTCTTGTTCTTGTAATAGTGTTTGTGTTCCTTTTCCAAATTCTTCTTCTTCTTCACCGCACTCTTTATCATTCTCTTCTTCATCTTTCTGTGAAGGTTGCTCGTCAAAAATCGACATGTCTGATTTTTGCGAGCTTAACATCGTAGCAAAACTTTCCATAAATGAATTGCCAATATATTTGGTCCCCGATCCAAATATACCTTTGCTTGGAAGTGAGGGAGCGAGTCCTTCTGATTTCTGTGAAGATCAAGTAAAGACAATTATTTAATAATATTTTCTTTTTAATAATAAAACCCGAAGACATAATTAAAATATAAATATAATTAATAGGTTACATTATTTTGCAAGTGAGATGTATTAGGACTACCAATAGTACATCCGCTACCGAATATTCTTGAATTCTGACCAATTGAGGTTTTCTCTCCGAAAATCGGTTTTTTTAATGTTTTATTACTTTCACTATTATTCTTATCATTATCATTATTATTGTCACCTATAACTTCTTTTTTAATTGAAACTTCAGAAATAGGTGGGATCTTGAAAGTAATTTGATTTTTTCTCGTAGCAGATAGTGACTTAAATAAATAAAGAATAAAATATTATTATAAATTTATAATATTTGAAATTTAACGATTGATTATTTGAGTTTTAAAATGGTGGATTATTTACTTTGAATATATTGTTTGATTTATTTAAGGTCTTATGTTTTTGTTTCGTTCTTTCAGAAGACCTCTCAATTAATATTTTTTTGTTTGGTGGCGTTGACAAATCAGAAGTTGATAGCGGTCTTCCTCTTTTCATTTCTATTAAAGTTGTTAATTAAATATATAATTTGTTTTTAGAATTATTAGAGAAAGAGTATATGGTGCGAAATAAAAATTATCAAACCTAAATATTATTAATGTGAATAATAGTGAGCAAAAAAAACAAAAAACGATAAAAATCAAACCCTTTTTATATTTAGTTGATACCTCTCCTATTTTTTTTCACTATTTGCTAGGCACCTGATTTTTTTTTCATTTTATTCATTATAACTATTCTTTAATTCTATTTTTGTCAACTGATGTAATTGTTTCATTATTCACATTGATATCTTTTAATCAACTTCCTTTTTTATTTTCCACAATAATATTATATTAAATATATTGTATTGAAGTTTTGAATTTCACTAATATGTAGCGTAATCTTATCAAAATGCTTTTTCTGATAAATTACATTAATTAGTATTAGTGTTAGTAGTGTTAGTCGATTTTGAAGATTGAAACAAAGAAAATTTACATTTTAAAAATATACTGTAAAATGTATATTGTTGCGGTTAATATTATAATCTGATACCCCATTAGTACCCATGATTTTTTACTCACGATGTTTAAATTATTAATGAAAATCATGCGATTAGCGTAATAGTAGTTACAATAAAATTACTTAAAAAAATTTTGTTAATGATGCAAATGACTATATTTGGAATTTTTTTTCTGTATTATCCTGAACAACTATAATGAATCTACTTAAAATTTTTTTTTTTGTACAATAAATCATATGTATATACTAAAACATTATACCTTTTTCTACGTCATTTGAATAGATAGAGTTAACTATATTTGGAATTTTTTTGTATAACCAAGAGTTAAGAGCAGTTAAGGATCATAATTATAACTTTAGATTTACCAATCATTTTCTTAGATATTATTTTGTTTAGTTAAAATCATTATTATTATTGTTATTCTTCTTATAACATTATTAAAATAAAATAGCAGTCTAGAATTTTATTATTGATATAAATAATCACATGCTATAAAAAATATTCACTATCCCCCGTGACATTCGTAGTCGTAGTCTTCTGTAATTCTTGCACAACATTTCCCGTGCCGCCTCACTATGTGAATGGGTAATTACGAATTGGGAAATTTGAGATTTTTCACGTGATTGTTACGAAAAGAATTAGCACAATAAACCTTGGGTATTCCGGAATCCAGATGTAAAAAAATTACCAGTTTCTTAACCAGAATTAATATTTCAATCCGAAATACCATCCATCCTTTGAAATTTAGTCTTTCATATTATATTAATACTTATTAATATAAAATTTTTTGTATTATAAAATAAATAACATAGAAATGAATTTAAATAAAAATAAACAATAAAATATAAAAATTTACTTATTTGTATATTCACGTCACGAACCTAAATCTTAAAATAAATTTAGCCACAATTCAAAGAACCAGACAAATATTAATAATAAATGCTACATTATCCACAACTCTATAGCTGCGAACGATCACAGAAAAGAGTATTAATAAAAAAAATTAAATAATAATAATAATATAAATTTAATAACCAAGATTCAGACTAGTAATATTTTTTTTAAAAATAAAATATAAAACTTGTTTATATTTATATTGCAAACCAATAAACTGTTTCTATTATTAAAGGAGGAACTAATTAAAAAAATAAGAAGAATGATTCCATTGTATATTGGAAATTTCTAACATCTTCACGGAAAAAATATGAAAAACAACAAATTATTTTTTTATTATTTTTATTTTATAAACTTTTTTTTTATCATATTCACGAATTCATTTAACTTGGTTTAATAAAGTCATAAAACTAAGTAAAGAGTAAGAATTTATTATTACGTTTATATCTGTAGGAATTCGATTAATTCAACTCACATTCCTTATTTATGCAGTATTCAGTTTAGTCCATGTGAATAATTGTGTAATTCGTTTAGATACTAAAAAAATGTAAACAGAAATAAAACTGCCAGTAGTGTATTTAAAAGCATCAACATCGAACTAGGATTGATACAATATAAAAATAGACCTAGAATGCGAATACAGAATGTTGAAAAAGCCATAGAAATTATAAATTCGAAGTCAAATAAATCCGGAAGAGAATTTACGGATGAATGGAAAGAGAACATGTTTGAAATAACTGGCAAATAACAATGAATGACATTATATGTATAAATGGATCAAAGCTAAAGATTAAATAATCTATGAATTTAAGTAAATTAAAAATAAAATTAAATACAGATGAAAATTAAAGTGTATATTGATGGTTCGATGAATATATGGGATCAGATCACCAAATGAAGTTTGTTAATATTCAAAATAATTCATATATTTTTATTAAACAAAGCTATTTAGATAAATACGAACAAATTCTAGTGAAAACTTTAAGAAAATAAATTAAAAGAATCAATTCCAAAAATATAAAATCACGTTCAAATTTAAGATGGAATTAAATAATCTGTAATTTGAATACGTCATGTCTATATTTACAACTGCTTAAATTATAATTATATATCAATTCGAGGGAAATCATCACCAATTGGTCAATTTATTTCTCTTCAAGAACTTTATATTGCATCACGTAAATCAGATCCCTTATTCTTTGCTTCATCACTTACTCAATTAAGTTCATTCGAGATTTGCAGAAATTCATTTCACAATTTCTCGAAACAGTCAATACAAATTTATAAACAGTTGTCTAGATTTATTTCCCAGAAATATTTATTAATAATTTTAATGAATAAAGAAAATTTTCATTTATTCGATCATTCCAAAGTTCATCATCAAGAATTTTCATATAAATAGAATTTACCTTTAAAAAATTATCTCAAAAATTTATTGAATTTCTTAACAATAAAGGTAATAACAATATAATCATAAAAGTTGAAAACCACATCACAAAATCTTTGAAATTAGATACTACCACAAATGTTTCAGTTTTTTTTTATATATTGAGCAAGAGTTCTGGGAATAATACTCAGAATATTTTTTGCATTGGCAATGATTTGGGAAAGAATTAATAAAAATTCCATCATTCAAGAGAAATGTTTAAATCAACTTTTGATTTCGAAATGAAGACAATTTCACATAATAATAAAGTCACAATAAGATGTTTTGATATAAAGAAAACGTTTATTTGTTATTTAATTACATGTTGATCACTATATCACATGTTATCATGTATGCGGATCATGTACTCAGTTACTATTGGCCCATCAGGAATCACATGAGCAAAATATAAATATGCTTGTTTATTTTTCATTGTTTTCTTCTTCACGGATTTTTGCACGCGCAAACTAAACCAAAGCTTCAAGAACTACGTCCAAACGATCTTTTAAACATATCTGAAACTGCCAAAACAACTGAGAAAAACCATCAAGATGGCAAGAACTTGTGAAAAATCATCTCAAGAATAGTACTATGTTAATTTAATGGCCAAAATCGAGAAGCAAGTATTATGAATGGCGGAAGATTCGAAAGAACTAAAATACTTTCTTTAGAAAAAAGAAATATCTACGAATGGAAGTTAGACAAAGTAGATTAGAAATATACAAAAAAAAATAATAGAAAGATTAGTAAAACTTGTGAAAAAATTAACTAAAACAAAGTTATTTTAAGTTGTCTATTTTATAAACAAACGTTTTCTTTGTGAAAACTATGTTATTTTTTTTAAAAAAAGAAAGTTTGTTTATTTATCCAAAATGGACATATTTTTATTTGTTTATTTATTTTTGTTTACTTTAACTTTAGAAATAAGTTCCCTTTCAGTACTCCTCTTGACCCGCCTGCTCCCAAGGACGAGTACCAAGCTGCGATTGACAAAGCTAAATCAGCTGAATACACAAAAAAGGCCCGCCGAGCTGCTTATGTAACCGTAGAACATATACAACAAACCAGAAGAAGAAAACAGAGGTTGCGATTATCAAAACGGGTAAATCTTTATCTACATAATATTATGTAATAGTATTATCTATAATTGTAAACCAATTAAATCTTTGATTATTCTTTATTATAGGCAAAAGGGTATTCTCCGTATATTTCTTCCCCTTTATATGATAGGTAAAGTTTTTAATTACATATGGTGAATTTTATTATCTGATTATGTTAAAGATTAATTATATTTATTAATAATTAATCGAGATTAAATCTTTTTAAATTTCATTAATTACATTTCTTAATAATCAATCGATATTATTATTATTTTATGTTTTTATAACGAAAAGAAAGTTTGTGAAGTTAGGGGTAAAATCAGTAAGGCTTATACAAATAATGTCGGCGATCTGCATCGACCAACAACAATGTAAATTTAATTTTTAGAATATTCGATTCGATTTTTTTTTTTTAAAAAAATATATATATATATATATATTTTCTTAAATTATTAAATTATTTTATCATACTGAAGGTCAAGCTTAGACTCGGAATTGCACTTTTCAATGTAGGTCAGAAAAAAAGCCTTACTATAATAATGAATATAAAAAATATGTTTTTGGTCAAAAGGAGGAGATGATGGGATCATGTAAGTATTTTTTTTTTTATTAATGATGACAATAATTAACATTTCAATAATTAATTAATAATTCTAATTATTTAGCAACGTTCATGCTCTGGAACCTGACAACGAAGATATTGATGTTGTTGTCAATACTGATTGGAAACCAGACACTCACTACACGGAAGCGAGAAAGTTAGAACTTTTCCGATGGGATTTGTGGTCAAAGAAAAAATATCAACATTAGAGTATATCATTTTTTTTATAATGTTTGCTAGCTATTAATATCAAAAATTTTATTCATTTTTTGTTTTAATTTTTTTGTTTTAAATTTGTAGTGAATCTGCTGGATTAATATTTATATTTTTATATTTTTATTATTTTATTGCTTTCTTTGAAAAAATTTTTAAAATAACTAAAAAAACTTATAAGTATATCTCTTTATTTTTTTTAGGTAGAATATCCAGTATCGAGTAGAATATCATCCATTCATTGATCACAACCAGATTCAGCGTTTTTTATTTTTCTTATTGTTGTTTTTTTAATTATCTTAAAAATTTACTAACTTTTATTTTTATCTTATTCAATTTATTTTTATTTTTTTTTATTTTATCCTATTCTATATTTTCTATATTTTGTTATTTTGTTTTGATTTATTTGTTGTTCGGGGGACCCGCACAAAAGTAAGCGTGGGAGGGAGCTTCTTCCTTAACCGTAAGGTGAGGCGGGTGTCCTGAAACAGCTATTAGATTTTCTTTTTTTATATTTATTCAATATATCCAATTTATTATTTTAATTTAGTTTTTTCTTTTCACCCTTCATCCCATCCTAAAGCAAAAATCAAATTTCCCTTCGTATGGATCCATAAATAATAGATTTTTTTTTAATTTGTTGAAATGGTTTATTTTAGCTTTATTTTACAATTTATTTGATTTATTTATATTAATATTTTATTAAATCTTTTACCTTTCATTCTTTCGTTAAAGTAAAATCGAATTTTTTTTTCATCTTCATCCCTCAAATAAAGGATTAAACATATAAGAGAAACGAAACATAAGTATTTTTAGAGTTATTAAATTTTTTGTTAAAATTTTCTATTATCTTGAAAAGATCATAATTCTTCATCTACCGCTGTTCCAACTTCAATTCATTGGAATCATTTAATTGAAGAGATTCCGGTAAAGATGTTGCAGTAAGTATTACTATTTTGTTTGCTTAATCAATGTTGACATTTTTTGAAAATTTATTTATAAATAGTAGACAGCAATAATAGCAATAAAGAAATTTTTGATTTTTTGCGAATAGATAGTAGTGACATTATTTATATTATTTATTAGGTTGTTAGAGAATTATGCAACATTCGGCTTGAACTGGTAAATAAAAGATTTTTTTCTACACCTAAAAAATAGTTTATTTAAAGAATTTTTATATTTTATATTGAAATTAATATAATTCTCGAATAAATAATAAATTAATAATAATAAATTATTAATAATAAATAATAATAATAAAATAACAAATAATAATAAATAGACAGTCATATACTGAATTAGGGATGATAGCAATTGGTGTTGGAGGAGCAGATGCTGTGGACGCTACGGTGTATATTCCATGGGGACTTAAGCTCACAATATTCTTGGTGTAAAATAAAAGGAGAATTAAATGAATGGAAGATGCATCTTGTTGGAAAATTGACTGGTCGAGTATGGTTGTCAAATTTTTCTAGATTGTCATGATTATCACGATTATTCTTGGGATATTAATATTATTTTATTTATTGCTATATAATAAATAGGGAGGAATGGGTTATATAATTGAACATCTTGGTCAGGGGATCGAGAAATTATTTTGTACAGGGATGTCTACTATTTGTAATGGTAACAATAACATGTATAGATTTATTACTTTTTTATGATAAAATTAAATTATTTATTTAGGTTGAAGTGAATTAGTCATTAATGAACGATGGAAAGGCATGTAAATCGTTATCATGTATCTACTCGTACTCATGATATATATGATTTACAATCTCATAATGTTTTTTGGAAACGTAACGTATAATACATAATATAAATAGATAAAAATAGATGGGAAGTAGTAACGAATCATCAGAAAGTAACATGACCGGTGTATAAGTGATTAGGCTATGATAATCAGTTACGTTTCTAGTTACACTACTTCTAAATAAATTACGACAAATGTGACGATTTTTATATCTAAATCAAAAAGCGAGAATATTGAAATCACTCGATTTCATGTGATATATTAGAATTAATTATAATATAATTTTATTGGATGAAATAACAACAGCAACAATAGCAATCAATAATTTAATAATATAGAAAATATTGGAAATATTACAACAACCAGGAAAAGAGATAATACCACAGTATATATGGGTACTTTAATTTTATCATCAACTGCTGATATTATTCAATCATATTATACAATAGCTCGTAATTTGTATCTTTACAAAGAGGAGATCAAAGGGTATCAACATATAATTCTTAAATCAGTATCTAAACAATCTATATATTTCTAATAAACAATTAACCTTAAAAAAAAATATTCAATAATGGCGGAAGAAGAAGATAGAATGATTGATAAGTTTTCAAATTTAAGTGTGGGAGTAGGAGGAGGAGGAGGAGGAGTAAGAATTACTAATTCTAAAGATATTCCTGAAATATCAGATTTAAGACACTCTTGCATAATTATGTTTTCTGTATTTTACCTATTGCTATATCAATGCAACTTTAAGACACTCTTGCATAATTATGTTTTTGATATTTTACCTATTGCTATATCAAAAATGCAACTTTGGTATCAAATTACTCATCCATTAAATGTTATATGCTACACTTCAGACAATTAAATAAATTTTGCGTAATCAAATTCATATTATTTGGTAACATGTGCACAAAAATGTATTTGTCTTCCATATTGCATAACATTGATATGTCATACTGTTACAAGAGTGCAGAGTATTTCGAACAATTTCTCAAATCAGTCTCACAGTTTGCATCACACAAACAAATAATACTACACTCTATCTGCCAGTAGGTCACAGTTAATACAATCGATTTAACTGGCCTATCTCAAAACAGATAATAAATATATAATAAATAATAATAATCAAATAATAATTAAATTAATCATGAAGGCACAGTGAGTAAGGTGGAGTAAAAGTAGTAACGTAGTATCAAACAATATTTAATAATATTTCACAATATTACAACACAAAATATAAGTTTATTAAAATATAATATATAAAGTTTTAAAAGTATAGTAACATTTAACAACAGAAATATTACAGAGTGACATATCTTTCCTGTTCCTGAATGAAGTTTACTTTTCTATTTAATATTTATTAAAGTATTTCAAATTATTCTGAATTATTTCTAATTATTAATTAATAATTAACTGTGTTATTAAAATATATCTTGTAATTTATTAACTAACTGAGTACTGAAACTTACTCCTGACAACAGTCGTATTTATACTTTCTCTTTTGTTTACACTTCATCTTTGTACTTTACACTTCATCCTTTGTGTGTCATCTTTCATCCTCATATGATATTCTTCATCCTCACACAGCATTCTTTATCCTTTATCCTCGTACAAGGATGACAATCACCTGAAAGTTCATCTAGTGTCATAAAAATATCATCCCCCATGACATTTCACCTGATTACCAATTTACTTCACCACAATATATATCTTTAATTAAGGAATTTATCTGGGTGATCAAAAAATTTCAGGTTTTAAGTAAAATAATTTTGTCTTCTATTAAGAACTATTTTGACTTTTTTTTCAAAATTGCAATTTTGGGGCTTCAAAATAATTTAGCATGCAAGTATAGTTCTGATCTCTAATGTCATTGTTGTAATTTGGCCTTCTGTAAAATGTATATATAGATCTTTTATCCCTTTCTGTAATTCTTTCTAATTTTTCAACAATTGGTGCAAGTGCCTTCTACACAATGCATTCTATTACGTTTTCTCTATTTCTGTTCTGGTCGCAACTTGACGTAAATTCCTGGGGGTTTACGTAGGTAGTAGTGCTATACCCGACCATGACTTCAGGAATGTCTGCGCATTCTCTTTGAATTGTTTCACAATTCTAACTGCTGCTTCTAAAGAAGAATTCTCTTGAAACAGAATAAAGAGTCATGCCTGATAAGCAATATTTTTTCTTAATTCTTTTAGGAACTGCCAGATCTTTTCGTTTTCACTCTATTTATTTTCATCATTGATGAGTCAGATCAGTTTCTTGACATCGTTAGCATACTGCTCCACTGTTTCATTTACTTTCTATATTTTTATTGATAGTTCAAATCTCTATTGATTTATTAATACAATGGTCTTAAAAGTGACTAGAAATGAGGTTTTGAATGATACTTGATCTCTGTTGCTCCAATACATAATAGGATTTTGTTCCTCTTGTGTCTTACTGAACCATAGTCCCACTGCACCTTGTAAGTATCTGGCAACAACTTGAAGTTTGTATTCGCTAGTACATCAGAAAATTTTAATAGGCAAAAATTTACACAAATTTTCACTTTGAAAATTTGCACAAAAAATTTTCGCAACTTTTCATACAGTTTTCAAAAATTTTCACAACTTTTCACAAAGTTTTCAAAAGTTTTTGCAACTTTTCACAAAGTTTTTAAAACTTTTTGTAATTTTTTTCACAGTTTTCAAAACTTTTTACAAAGTTTTTGAAACTTTTTGCAACTTTTTACAAAGTTTTCAAAATTTTTCGCAACTTTTTGAAAAATTTTCGTAAAGTTTCGCAAATTTTTTCGTAAAGTTTTCAAAATTTACAAAATTTTTTATTATTTTTCAAATATTATTATTATCACTTTATTATTATTATTATTATTTTATTTACATTAATACAAAAATTTCTGAATATTTAAAATTATATTTTTTATTTCTTAATTCTTGCTTTCTATATTTACTATCACTGGTCGAAATATGGAATATCGGGCACCTATCGGGCACCTATCGGATACCTGGTAGGTATGCGATAGGTGCCCGATATTCAACATATCGGGTACCCGATTGACGGTGTAGTCGTCCCGAAGTTTGGGCACCTATCGGGTACATATCGGGTATCTCTCGGGTATCTATCGGGCACCGATATTTTGTCATTTTTTTCAAATAATTTATTTTTTATCGGGCACCTATCATCCATATATCGAGTATAGTATATTATTGTATATCGGGCACAGTATATCTCTGTATATTGGGCACCTATCATCCATATATCGGGTATAGTATGTTGCTGTATATCGGGCACAGTATATCTCTATATATCGGGGGCTTTTTTTCTTCGATCGGGTACCTATCGGTGCTTTTTATTTTATATATATATATTTTTCACTTTCTTATTCCCGAAATAATCACATTTTTTAGTTTATTATAAAAAAATAATAAATGAAATACATTATTTATTAATAAAAAATATAAAATGAAATATATTTTAATTATACTATATAAAATGTTCATATTTATTAATAAAAAATATAAATGAAATATATTTTATATATTATATAAAACGTTATCAATTATACTATATAAAATGTTCATATTTAAATCTATCTAATTATTTTTTTTTATTTTTTTTAGATTTTTTTTTTCTTTTTCCTTTCCTTTCCCTTTTCTTTTTCTTTTTCTACTACTTGTTCNGTATAGTATATTATTGTATATCGGGCACAGTATATCTCTGTATATTGGGCACCTATCATCCATATATCGGGTATAGTATGTTGCTGTATATCGGGCACAGTATATCTCTATATATCGGGGGCTTTTTTTCTTCGATCGGGTACCTATCGGTGCTTTTTATTTTATATATATATATTTTTCACTTTCTTATTCCCGAAATAATCACATTTTTTAGTTTATTATAAAAAAATAATAAATGAAATACATTATTTATTAATAAAAAATATAAAATGAAATATATTTTAATTATACTATATAAAATGTTCATATTTATTAATAAAAAATATAAATGAAATATATTTTATATATTATATAAAACGTTATCAATTATACTATATAAAATGTTCATATTTAAATCTATCTAATTATTTTTTTTTATTTTTTTTAGATTTTTTTTTTCTTTTTCCTTTCCTTTCCCTTTTCTTTTTCTTTTTCTACTACTTGTTCCTACTTCCTCATTATTATCATTATCTTCTTCCTCATTATTATCATTATCTTTGTCCGGATCATAAATTGGGATATCTCTGTTAACCCAATTCAAGTGTTCAAGCGCCTCCCTACTCAGTGTCCAAATTGGAGCACCTTTCGGAATTTCGGCCTCTGTTTTGTTTTGTTTATGGCGTTCGGATCTGATTCTAGTCTTTTGTGCTTTTTGTGTATTTGCTGGTCTACTCACAATATCAATCACTGGATCGATTCTTTTGTGCAATAATTTTTTTAACTATAAAATATAATTTATTAATATAATGCCCGATAGGTATAAAAATATATTAATTTAATCACTTACCGATTCAGATCTCCACCATTTATCCTTAATATAAATCGATGTCGTTTTTTGTCTCGTTGAGGTGATAGAAGTGGCTGCTGTAGTACCTCTACTTCTATTACTGCTATTACTATTACTATTACTATTATTATTATCATCATCGTAATTATTATTACGATTATTATCATTATCGTTATTATTATCGTTATTACGATTATTATCATCATCGTTATTACGATTATCATTATCGCGATTATTACTATTATAATCATCGTTATTATTATTATTATTATTATTATCGTTATTATTATTATTGTTATTATTATTATCGTTATTATTATCGTTATTATCATTATCGTTATTATCGTTATTATTATTATTATTGTCATCATCAACATCTATTATGCCAAACGCATCTCCAAATGAACCTTGTTTTATAAATTTAATAATTAATTTAGTTACAAATTAAAATAATAATAAATATAATTTATAAATATAGTACCTTCACCATATTCGTATTCTTCGTCTGTCATTTCCCACTCTTCAGAGTGGTATTCAGTTTCATTTAATATTTTTTTGACCTCCTTTCGAGGATACAAGGCCAATTTTTCGTCACCTCCTTGAAACAGGTATTCTGCTGCCCTGTTTCTCAGTTTCTTCTTCTATTTAAAATAAAATTATATCAATACTATACTTGATAGCTATATTATATATTATTATAAAAATCCTACCTTTTGCATGTCAGTATTCTTTCTCAGTCTCCTTAATTCTATTTTTCTATTTCCTTTTACTATAGTTCTATGTATTCGATGCCTAGTTTCTCACCTAGTATGTATCATTTCTAACAAATCTGTATCTGATACAGTATATTTTTTATTCATTATTTTACTTA
>PQFF01000021.1:852332-867128 GCA_003547095.1 Diversispora epigaea
TGTAGCTAAGAACCGGGGCTTTCGATCTGTCATAGGAATATCTTTGTGAAAAATCGCTCCCTGTTCCACAAATTGTGATAGAAGTCTGAAAACAGAATTTTTATATGTAAATCTTGTAAATCTTTAAAAATATAGACGTTTTGACAATTGCTTGGCTTTAAACCTCATTATCTTGGCGAATATCGATGCTACAGAGATGAAACACATATCACCTTGTAGCTAAGAACCGGAACTTTCGATCTGTCGTAGAAATACCTTTATGAAAAATCGTTCCCTGTTCCACAAATTGTGAAAGAAGTCTAAAACAGAATTTTATGTGTAAATCTTTAAAAATAAAGTTACACAATCGCTTCACGGTGTAATTAATTTGTTCTTTGATGCATCTTATAACTATAAAACTTGATGCAGCGATTTGATACTATAACTATGAGTCACTGCAAAATATTTATTACTTTAATTATAAGTCATAATTTTATTTGCATATTTTTTACTATATTTTAGATATCTCATAAAAATTTTGCATAGAGTTAATATAAAAAATAGTTGCATATTTTGAACCAAAATCTTGCAGATCTTTTATGACATTTATTATAATATTTCGGGGTCCTGTCTTAAAGGTAATTAAAAATGAAGCTTCGAACGATACTCGGTTTTTGTTGCTCCAATGCGTAATGGGGTTTTGTCCCTCTTGTATTTCGCTAAACCATAGTCACACTGCCCCTTGTAAGTATCTGGCGACGACTTGAAGTTTATATTCGCTAGTATACTGATTTATCTTAGCAGATCTGTTGAATTCTTCCAGCCACTCCATAGGGTCTCGATTTTCTCCTCCAAACGTCAACATCTTCGCGTCATTTCTGATACGAAAAGCGTTTTATAGTCCTTTTATCAAAGCGTTGGTTCTGCTTTCCTCGGTATTGTGGCTCATTCCTCTAATTACTCTTTTATATGTCACAGCGGCTATTTTTTTGTAGGTATTTGTATAAGAGCAGATTCTTATACCTTGTCTTGTTACACGAATTTCAAAATGGTTGTCTTCGTTGTTGATTGTTTGATTTGTAGGAACTTTATTATGTTAATGACTGTTTTGTACTCAAAAATCTTGTTGGGAACAGAAATTTTTGTCATTTTTAGGAATATTTTGTATTATTATGCTTTCTTTTGGCGGGAATAATCTTTTGGATTTTAAAGGGGGATATCTCAAACAATATAAACTTTAACTATATTTATCAAAATTCTCGTAAATCTGTGAAACACTACTTTTCTTAAGAATACTTTATGCCAAACCTCACAGGAGGCATCAAAATCTGTGGCGGTCTGCCCAGAACAAAGAGTAAAGTTACATCAATCAGTTCCACTAAATCAAACTTTCGTCACACCCCTTTTCGTACTAACTCAACGTACTCTTATACGCAATATTTCGTAATGATCACTATCTGCCAGTAGGATCAAGCAGTCACTTGCCTACTCACAACGAATAGATATATAAAATAAACTTTTAAATCAGTGCACACAGGTGCGATCTGAAGGTACGTGAGTAAGTGGAGTAAAAGTATCTTTTTACAGCTCACTACGCAAACTTCCGAATCTTAGCTTCAAACTTTATTCAGTAACTTTATTCGAGAAATTACAAAATTAGTAATAAAGGTATTACAGGCTGTTAACCGTTTCTCATCAATATTACTGTTATCACAAAATAAAAATATTAAAATGTATTAAATTATTACGGTATATATCGAAACTTTTAAACTTATTGCAAAGATGTAACAACAAAAATATATCACTGCTTTGACGTGTCTTATCTCTGCTGTTAAATCAAAACAATATGTTTCTATCTTTATTATTTATTTTTATTATAAAATGAGAACCAAAAGATTATTTATTATTTTATTACAAATTAGGTGAAAGATTTTTGTAATTATTCGAAATTTACCAAAAGAAAATTAAAAATTATAAAAATTTCAGAAAATGAGCCGATCCTTTTTACATTCTAAATTACCAGTCTGTTTTATATACTTTCGAACTTATTTTCCTTCATCTTGCGTTGTCACGTCTAAACACGTTCTTTTCTATTTTTAAAGATAACACACAAGGATGAAATACTTCGTACAAGGATAAATAATTTGTCATCTAGATAGTAACACACTCATCTGGTTACACTGTTATCTTAATGTCATCTCCCGTGATCTTTGCAACATTTTGAAATCTCGTGCACATCCCATGTGGAATTCGTGTACCCTCAATACTTAGATAATAGGAAATGATATATAAAGAACTAAAATTCTATTTTGTTTCTTTAAATATTTTCGAATATTTCTAATAATTTTAAAATAATTTTAAAATAAATATAATAATAAATAGTTTTTTAATTTAGAAAAATAGTAACAAAAAAAATGAATCAGAAGGAAATGCTTTCATTTTATAGAAGAAATAAAAAAAAAAAAGATGAATTTTATTCTGGTCTTTTGACTGGAAAATCAAAATTTGTTTAAAAGGGTCGTAAACAATCTGCATCATCAACAACCCCAACAACACCCGTAACAACAACACCAGCAGCAACAACACCAGTAGCAACAACACCAACAGCAACAACACCAACAACACCAACAATGCCAATAGTATTAATAGAATTAGAAGAAGTTGCAGAAGCATCTTCAAAAAAAAAAGCAAAAAACAGTTGCTGGAGTTATAAAAAATTATTATTCTGATGGTAATGTTTCGAAAGTCTTCGAAAATATTTGCAATATACAAAAATTTTAAAACAATTCTTTTTATAGATGATTCCCCATTTACACATAAAGATGTCAATTATTTCCTAAATAAATTTGAAGAGATGAATAGCAGACAAATAGAAATGAATAATAGACAAATTAAGATAGAAAGATAAATCTCTGACATACGAAAATTATTGGTATCAAGTGGAATCAAATCAGATTATACAACTGAAAATAAATTTATAAATGTAAGTGTTTACATTTGTTATAAAGCTTCTTTTATTGAAACATTTGTTATTAATTCAAAATACTTCGAAATACTTCGAAATAGAAATTTGTCCAGAAAGTTGCAAATTCTGCTATAGATAAAAAATTATTTAAAATCTGTTACTGCTGGTTGTGCTGAATTGGAACTTTGTGAATATTTCGGGGGTTGGGAAAACAAACGTTGGAGCTCTTATTACACAAAATATATTCAAAGTCCTGTAAGTTTTATTTAAATTATTTACATAAATTATTTTAAATTATAATATTAAAATATAACGTATTGTTTTAAAAACTTTTAAAGTTATTAGCTAAACATCGAAATCTAAGAGGGTCAATTGCGAATAGAGTAAGGTCTGCTCTTTTAGCAGTATTTGGGGAACACGAACTTCTATATATTGATACAAAATCTACTTCCCAAGAAATAAAAGAATGGAAGGATTCAGAAAAACTAAAAAATACATCAGGAAATTTTTTATGTTGGAGGTTATTGTAATAATTTCGTTTTCAAAGGTTATTGAAGGTTATCGGACCAATAACCTTCGCAAATATTATGTTTATTATGATAAAGTGAAGGTTATTGAAGGTTATCGATATCAATAACCTCCGGAGTATTACGTTTTATTAATAAAAATGAAGGTTTTCGGTACCAATAACCTTCGTAAATATTACATTTATATTGGAGGTATTCGAAGGTTATCGGAGTGAAGGACTTCGAAGGCTTACGTTTAAAAAAATTTACTGATGTACGTATGAAAGACTTTATCAACATATTGATAGTGATAAAGAAATGACCTGGTGTACTAGGATTATACAAAATATATGGCCAAATTTTAAAAAATTAACAAAAGAAAAAATTGCATTTGGAATGGCGATATGTCAATATATGTTAAATCCAAAAACTGAATCAATCAAAATCAATGATGAAGAGATACGCAAAATCATGAAAGTTAAGAAAGTAAATAAGAAATATAAAAAAAAAATTTGATATTATATTAAATATTAAAAAATTTATTTTTTTTATAGAAAAAGCTAGAAGAAGGTCAAATTATTGGATTATATAATGAGGAAGGAGAGGAGGAGAAGAAGGAAGAAGAAGAGGAGAAAGAAGAGGAGAAAGAAGAAAAAGAAGAAGAAAAGGAAAGAGAGAAAAGAGAAGAGGAATATGAAGATGAAGTTATATTTACAGGACAAAGCTTTCAGTCACAAAGTATACGTGTTGCCCAAATCCCAAATAATTTGGGATTTGGGATGCCAAAATGCACAAATTACTAGTATTTGGGATTTGGGATTTGGGATTTGGGATTTCGGCAAAAAATACTAATTATAATTTGGGATTTGGGATTTGGGATTTCGGCAAAAAATACTAATTATAATTTGGGATTTGGGATTTGGGATTTCGGCANTTATCGGAGTGAAGGACTTCGAAGGCTTACGTTTAAAAAAATTTACTGATGTACGTATGAAAGACTTTATCAACATATTGATAGTGATAAAGAAATGACCTGGTGTACTAGGATTATACAAAATATATGGCCAAATTTTAAAAAATTAACAAAAGAAAAAATTGCATTTGGAATGGCGATATGTCAATATATGTTAAATCCAAAAACTGAATCAATCAAAATCAATGATGAAGAGATACGCAAAATCATGAAAGTTAAGAAAGTAAATAAGAAATATAAAAAAAAAATTTGATATTATATTAAATATTAAAAAATTTATTTTTTTTATAGAAAAAGCTAGAAGAAGGTCAAATTATTGGATTATATAATGAGGAAGGAGAGGAGGAGAAGAAGGAAGAAGAAGAGGAGAAAGAAGAGGAGAAAGAAGAAAAAGAAGAAGAAAAGGAAAGAGAGAAAAGAGAAGAGGAATATGAAGATGAAGTTATATTTACAGGACAAAGCTTTCAGTCACAAAGTATACGTGTTGCCCAAATCCCAAATAATTTGGGATTTGGGATGCCAAAATGCACAAATTACTAGTATTTGGGATTTGGGATTTGGGATTTGGGATTTCGGCATTTGGGATTTCGGCATTTGGATTTTGAATTTGGGTGGCAGGTATATCACAAAGTAATAGTCTTGTGTAATAATCTGAAATTTTTAAAATATGAATATTTTTAATTTTATTTTATTTAGTATTTTAGCATTTTTTATATTTTATTTAGTATTATATTTTATTTAGTATTATATTTTATTTAATATTATATTTTATTTAGTATTATATTTTATTTATAAATATCCGAAATATTTTATGCTATAATTTATTATTATTTAAAGAATTCCAAGAACAATAAATTAAAAATAAATTTTTTTGCAATATATGATTTCTAGTTGTATATATTTCTGTAAATATTTATAAAAAAGTATAAAAATTTATATTACGAAGATTTGAAAGTAAAAAATATTTTTGTAAAAAAAAAATTAAACTGCGAAAAAATTACGGAATTTTTCGAGATGTAATAAATATGTAGAAAGTTACGAAATTTTGTAGAATTTTTTCGAGGCATAAGAAATCAGTAATTTTATGGGCGAAATTATTATGTATCGAAATCTTTTGAAAATATATGTAATATTACGGGGAAATCTCTGTATAAATTATGGAAATTTTACGTTTTGTAATAATTACGGAATATTACGACTATTAAAATTTCCTGATGAAGGTTAAAAAGAAATTTAGTAAGTATTAAAAATGTACAGATTTTTTTGATTTTTTAATTTTTTTAAATACTAAAAAAAAAAATTTTATTAATAGAAAAAAATGGAAACTGGCCAAGAATTTGATTTGAAAGACTCGGATTCTAACGAAGAAATAGAAAGTGACTCAAGTATATCAGATGAGGATAAGGATAAGGATGAGAATGAAAGAGAAGTAAGCAGAAATGAGTGAGAAGGAAGTGGAGAAAGAAATGAAAGAGAAAGAAGCAAAGAAGGAAGAAGAAGTGAAGAAAGAAGAAGCGAAAAAAGAAATAGAAGAAAGAGAAAGAAGAAGTAGAGAAAGAAGTGAAGAAAGAGAAGGAAGAAGTAAAGAAAAAGAAGAAAGAAGAAGTGAAGAAAGAGAAGGAAGAAATGAAGAAAGAGAAGGAAGAAGTGAAGAAAGAGAAGGAAGAAAAAATAAAGAAAGAAAAAGTGGAGAAAGAAGAAGTGTAGGAAGAAACATAGAAAGAAGAAGTGTAAAATGAAGAAGTGAAGAAAGAAGAAGTGAAAGAGAAGAAAGAAATGAATGGGAATAAATTTCAAAAAGATCTGAAACATTAAAAAAATTCAAAAATATATATTTTTTTTATTATATTACATTTTATTATCAGTTTATTATATATTATCAATTATTATAATTTTTTTTTTACATAAGATTTTATGAAATATTGCGAAAATAATGAAAATAATAAAAATTAATCTAATAACTCAAAAAATAGATGCTATAAAATATTCTTTATCGATTAATATTGTAAGTATTTGTAATTTCATTTGTAAACAAAAATAAGTAGATTATTAAATTATTATATCGAAATTATTATTTGGAAATTTATATTAGCGTAAATTTTCGCCTATTAAAATTTACTGATGTAGTATACATATATATTTTTGAATATTATAAACATTTATTAATTATTATATATTACTATTATATTTTTTTACATAATAAAGAACACTTATTAGTTTATTATATTTTTTTACATAATAAAGATTTTTATGAAATATTGCAAAAAATAACAATTAATTTAAAAGTGATTGAAAAAAACTAAAGAATTAATCTAATTTGAATATTTGAAAAAAAATAGAAAATAAAATTCATTGAAAATTTTTAGAAAATTTCGAATCAATACTAATGAAAAAGAAAAGAAAAAAGATATTAGAAACAGTATTGAATAAACTGTATACTGTTTTTAAGTAAGCATATTAGCATTTGAGAGTATCCTATTTCTAGACAGCAAGATTATGAATAACCTGCTGAATGACTACCTGAAATTTCAAAAAACTACAGAAAGATAAAGAACAACAAAGTTATAAATATAACCTGTTAAATTACTACCTGTTATGCAGAAAAAAACCACGGAAAAGACAATATATCGTAGTATAAGAGTTGTGTTAATTAAGAAAAGGAAACGTCAAGAACTTTTCTTATAGGAACTCTACTCTAATTTATCAGTTTAACATAATCAAAGGGACTTCAGAAGTTTTGGATAACCTCCAGAAACATATCAAATGAAGATTTTACAAATAGTAAAAACTAACATATTTACTTGAGAAATAAATAAATTTTTGAAATTTCCGAAAATTTTTGTTCTAAAATTTCATAAGAATAATAATTTTTGAAAGAGTTCAAAACAAGATTATTCATTTAGTAAATAAACAAAATCATTTTGTGTTACAAAATAAAAAATATTTTTTATTTGATCAAAAATTTTCACAAATTTTCACGAAAATTTACAAAAATTTTCACAAGTTTTTCAAAAAATTTTTAAAGTGAAAATTCATATCAGATAATTATAAAAATTGACTGATTTTCTATTATACAAAATTTTTTTTTATTTACCTCTTAATAAAGTTAATAAAACTTATTGATAACAGATTTTGACTACTAAGTAAAGTTGTTCTTTTGGAGTAAAGTAAATAAAATAAAATAATGTTATTAAACCTTTTAAGAAAGAAATAAAACAAATTTTTGCAGAATAAGTGGGTTGGGTTGATAGGTTAGGGTGGGGTTTAATGGGTTAACAAGTACTTATTAACAGGTTTACTTATATTTAAACTCTTATTTACTTAATAAAATATTTTTAAAAATTGCCGAATATTTTTATTTAGAAGTTAAGAAATAGTTTCTTTAATAAAATATTGAGATTTTTTTGATTTTTAAATTTCTTCAAAAATAAATAAAATTATAATTGGCTGAGAGGATATCACCTGATCTAAAATTTTAAGACTTTCGCAATCAGCTCATATGTTTCACAAATTTTATGAAAAATTTTCCAGAAATTTTCACTTCAAAACTTTTTGAAAAATTGTGCAAATTTTCACAAATTTTTACGAAAAATTTTTGAAGTGAAAATTTTCTGAAAATTTTTGCCTTTTAAAATTTTATAATGTCTATTAGTTTATTCTAGCGGATCTGTTGAATTCTTTTAACCACTTTATAGAATCTTGATTTTCTTTTCCAAACAATGGTATCCTTATATTATTTTTAATACGGAAAGTGTCTTGTAGTCCTTTTATCAAAGTGTTGGTTTCACTTTTCTCGGTGCTGCAGCTCATTCCTCTAGTTATTCTTTTATTCATCACAGTATCTATTGTTTTGTAGGAATTTGTATGAAAACAAATTCTTGTACCTTGTCTTGTTATACAAATTTCAAGACAGTTGTCTTTTTGTTGATTGTTTGATTTGTAAAAACTTTATTATGTTAACAACTGTTTTGCACTTGCTATTTCCAAAAAAATCTTGTTGGGAACAAAATTTCTATCACTTTCAGAAATATTTTGTATTCTTTTTTTAAGAATATTTTATGCCAAATCTCACAGGAGATATTAAAATCTGTAATGATCTGTCCAGAACAAGGAGTAAAGTTACGTCAATCAGTCTTATTAAATCGAATTCTTATTACATCCCTTTTTATACTAACTCAATGTACTTTTTATATACAATATTTCATAACACCTACTATTCACCAATAGGATCAAGTAGTCACTTGTCTACTTGCAACGAATAAATATATAAAATAAACTCTAACACAGTACACACTGGTGTGATCTAAAAGTATATGAGTAAGTGGAATAAAAGTATTTTTCTACAACTCACTACATAAACTTTCGAATCTTAGCTTCAGACTTTATATAGTAACTTTAATCTTCCTCAGTATTACTAAATTTTTTTATCTCTATATGATATTTTATGTAAATTTCGGAGTTAGGGTTAGGGTTTGTTAGGGTAATATATTTATTATCGTGTATCACATCCTTTGAATATTGATTTTTATTAAATATCTAGGACTTAGAATTTTTTTAAATGTGAAAACCATATTTGTTATCCAATATTTATTACTTTATTTTCTTCATATGAATATAATATATGAGATCATCTACTAATTATGGATTAATTAAATTCAGAAAAAATCATTTCCACATGAAATTTATATGGGAGGTAGAAAAATTTTTGGTGATACTGGGATATTACGGGCTGTTAACTGTCTCTCACCAATATTATCATTATCACGAAATAAAATATTTAAAAATGTATCAAATTATTACAGAGCATGTCGAAATTATTAAACTTATTACAAAGATATTGTGGCAAGTAAATTGATAATCAGGTGAAATATCATGGGGAATAATATTTTTGTAATACTAGATAAACTTTCAGGTGATTATTATCCTTGTACAAGGATGAAGGATGAAGAATGCTGTGCGAGAATGAAGAATACCATACGAGGATGAAGATATTGTACGAGGATGAAGGATGACGCACAAAGGATAAAGTGTGAAGTACAAAGATGAAGTATAAACAAAAGAGAAAGTATAAATACGACTGTTATAGAGAGTAAGTTTCAGTACTCAGTTAGTGAATGATAGTTAGAATATAATTGATAGTTAATTAAATAATTAGAAATAATTCAGAATAATTCGAAATACTTTAATAAATATTAAATAGAAAAGTAAACTTCATTCAAGAACAGGAAAGATACGTCAAACTGTAATATTTCTGTTGTTAAATGATACTTTGCTTTTAAAACTTTATATTTTATATTTTTAATAAACTTATACTTTGTGTCATAATATTGCAAAATATTATTAAATATTGTTTGATACTGCGTTACTACTTTTACTTCACCTTACTTACTGTGCCTCATAATTAATTTGATTATTATTTGATTATTATTATTACTTATTATATATTTATTATCTGTTTCGAGATAGGCAAGTTTAGATTAATTGATTGCTTGACCTACTGGCAGATAGAGTGTATTATTATTTGTTTGTGTAATGCAAACTGAGAGACTGATTTGAGAAATTGTTCAAAATACTCTGCACTCCTGTGATAATATAATAACAAAAATATATCACTGCTTTGATGTGTCTCATCCCTACTGCTAAATTGTTACAATATATTTCTATCTTTATTATTAATTTTATTATGAAAATATATACCAAAAGATTATTATTTTTATTATTACAAATTAAGTAAAAGATTTTTATAATTATTCGAAATATGTCAAAATCATAAAAATTGTAATTAAAGTTAATTTTTTTTCTCATTCTAAATTACCAGTTATTTTATATATTTTTGAACTTGTTTCCCTTTATCCCTTTTGTTGTTATGTTTAAACACGTCTTTCTTATTTTTAAAGATGACACACAAGGATAAAGGATAATGTACAAGGATAAAATACTTCACACAAAGATGAATAATCTGTCATCTAGATGGTAACACATTTATTCTGGTAACACTGTCATCTTACTGTCATCTCCCATGACATCTGTAACACTTCAAATCCTATGCACATTCCATGTGAAATTTGTGCACCCTTAATATCACCACTTGATTTACTTTATGGTAAATTAATAATTATAATAATAATAATTATTATTATCATTAGAATTAATGTTTCAATGCATTATTATATGATATGAAAATACATGTACAAATCTTGAAATTTATTTCTTTGTTGTAAAACTCCAAATGCCACTTATAATACATCTCAAGAAGCTCAAGAGAGTATTTTTTTTTTCTAAGATTCTTTATTAATAATAAAATTTTTTTTTGTTAAAACTGAAAATGTTAATTCTTTTCTTGATTTCGTCATTGAATTCTTTACAGTAGCTATAACTTTATTTTTGATATTTTATTGTAAGATTAATATATAGATATATATTTATACTAGTTCGATAGGTGGCACAAAGTGCCATCCATCTTATTTGGATTTGGGATATTAGGAATGTGTTAGGTAATACAGTTACTTTAATTTTAGTAACAGTACATTGGTTGTACAAAACAGTCTCAGTGTTTTGCTAAATGTATATTTTTTGGGGTGTGGTAAAAGTGTAAAGTTTTGTGATAGGTACAATGAATGAAGATTTTTTTTTTATTGACCATGTTTAGAATTAAGCTTTAGCATAAGAGAATTCTTTCTAATCAAAAGATTTACAAAAAAATCGATTTGTTAGAAATTCGTGTAATGGAATGAAGTTTGAAAAATTTTTTAGTTTTGATTAGTTTGTTAAAAAGAAGGAGAATAGGTAGTCATGATTAATACTTGCTTTGATTATGCTGTGTTTTAAGAGTAAAATAAATGAAGGCATAATTGTTGATTTGTTACATCATAATGGTTATATTGTTTATGTAAGTTTAGATCAATACTAAACTTGTTTATATAAAGAAACAGTTGAGTTCTATATTATATGTTGTTTCACTTCTATATTTTTCGAAGCGATTATGCCATGCTACATCAGGAATTAAATATAAACGTTCTAGTGCGTCCAAAATACACCGATCTATAGCGTCCTACGAACACCACCTATGTTCATATAGCGTATTAAATATGCCATTCTAGTGCATTCTCCGAACGCTTCGTATAAAAAGCATATTAGAACGTACTATTTTAGTGCGTTCTCCGAACGTTTCGTATATATAGCGTACTAGAACGTACTGTTTTAGTGCGTTTTCCGAACGTTTCGTATATATAGCGTACTAGAACGCACCGTTCTAGTGCGTTCTCCGGACGTTTCATATATATAGCATCCTAAAACGTCTCTATATAATTCTGGATGTATGCTGATATTATTGTTAAAATCAAGATCACTCATAAGACTGAGAGAAAAGATATTAGTTTGGTGATGGCGTGGGTTATTGATCTATATCCCGTGAATCGTGAGGACAGTGAAATTGAGATGGTTTTATTTGTTTCTATTAATCCTAAAGAAAGAGATCCAGAAACTTAGGCCATTTTTGAAAAGGATAGGTTTTATTTTGTTGGTGAAAAAATTGTATCTGGACATTATAGAGGTGTTAAGAGACCAAAGGTAATAGTTATTAATTAATTCAATTTTATGAAGTGTACTTATCTTTTTGTTTTGCAGATGACGGTTTCCGTTTCTACTGGCTTGACAATCTTTAATAGAGCTCCCAACTCAAACAAATGTCCTTTGAAGGTTTCGTTGGTTGAAATTTTTTAAGAATTGTCTCGAGTAATAGAAAATGATGAGAATGCAGTTTTAAATGTTTTAATAAGTAATTATGTTGTCCAGGATGTTGATTTTGATGTCAAAGTTGCATTTTAGCACTTAAATTTTCAGTTTTCTCATTTAAAGAGTACAGTTCATTCACAAGATTCGTTTGTTTTTGTTGTAGGGCAATTGAAAACTATTGATAACGATTTTTACATTTATTCGAAGGATATCAATTGTATCGATATCCAATTTTTATTGAGAAGAAAATCTGATAACAGTTTAATTAGTTCTCTGGAGATTATCAACGTAGTTCGGTCAAAATTTATTGCTACTCATCGTAATGCCATCAAAAGTATAAAAGAAACTTCTGAAGTTGGAACATCTTTACCAGCAGTTTTAGATAATTTTGTTCGTGATAATGACACTACTTCCTCGAAATGTGTAAAAATTGGATCAGTTAATGAGTCTTTAAGTGTTCTTGGTAGTGTTGAAGAAAGTAGTAAAGAAATCGAAGGAACTGAAGTGACAGTTAAAAAAGAGAAACGTAAAAAGAATGTTTATAATAATAGGAAGGGGAAAAGTTATATGAACCGATCTTTGCGTAGTGCTTCAAAATTGCATAATCCTAATGTTGGTGATGAAAAAGAATGAATCTATTTGCAAACGTTAAAGTTTTTTTTTTAATTATTTGTTTATAAAAGTTTTTATTTTATTTTATTATAAATAACCAATCTATAATAAAAATGGTTTCATATTAATTTATTTTTGTTATTGTAAATAACTAAAATAATAAAACACTATCTAATGTATTAGTTTATTTTTGTTATTATAAATAACCAAAACGATAAAACAACCGTAGGAAGTTAATAATATGTTTAATTTATTTCACTAAAATACAAAAAAGAAATATTTAATGACATCTGTATAATACTATAAAAAAACTACAATGAGTAAAGTTAATAAATATCTGATAATAAGTATGTTTTTTAAATTATTTGTTCAAGTACAAAGGTGAAATATGTAATAACAAATATGTATATTTTTTAAATTTATTGATATAAAATAAAATAACAAATTTAAGGAATCAAATTTTTAACCAAACTTTAATTTCTTAAGGCTTCTTTATATACTACATTTTATATATAAACACCTTTTTTTCCATGTATATTACCGTTTTTTACTAAAACCTTTGTTGTCATGTCTGATACGCACGTGAAAATGTCACATAAAGTTGTCCATGCGAGAAAACAGGTTCTGGTAAGTATATGCCGATATGCAAAATCATTTGGCCTTGCGATTTGTTAATAGTTGAAGCGAACGCAGATCTTATAGAAAATTGCTTCCTTTTGAAAGCAAATGGCAGTTTGGTGTCTTGAGATGGCATAAGAGATATCCTTGGTAAGAATATTCATTTGCCTTGGTAATTTCCTGTTGTGATTTCTGCTTCTATGACATTTCTATGAAAGGTACGACATATTAGTCTCGTACTATTACATATACTATTTATCGGATCCAGATTGCGTATACAGATAACTGGTGAGCCCTCTTTTAATGTGAGTTTATGAGGTGGGAGGCCATTGGGAGTAATCGAGTTAAAGAATTCAGGTTGATAAAGGTTATGTATATCGTTTAGCACCGAATCATAACTGTAATAGTAGGTGGGATTACCTGGAAAGGAATTAATTACAATATCATTGATCGCATCTGTGTGTTCATTTTTTGTTACTAGTATGGCACGATCAATAATATAATTTGAATTGTAGACATTTTGTTGTAAATTGGAATAAATTTCTTGAATGAGATGATTCAGTGATGTTTCTTTATCTTCCTAGAGGATAACCATCTGATCAGGAATGCAAATCATATCATTATTTACGGTTTGCTCAGTGCCATTCCTGATACGGAGCAGGAAGTCCCGAAAGCCAAGTGATATATCTTGTAAACGCATGTTGATTTGCAGATGGAGCAATTCAACAATCGACCAGAGTGGAGATTTTGTAATAGAAGCATTGATTATTTCTGTTCGTGTGCCACTGGAAGTACTTGTAGAAAATCATTATCAAGTATGATAATCTTTTCTCCGAATGGAAGGTTAGCATTCATCAAGTCTCTTAAAAGTCAGTCCAACACTTCAAGGGCATATCAGTGTGTCATTGGTACTTCATCTCAAATAATGACTGATGTATGACCAATTAGACAGGCTAATTCTGATTGTTTGCTGACATTGCACGTTGAAATAGCATCTAGGAAAATCAGAATTTTGAAACGGGAGTAAGCTGTACGTCTACTAGGCATTATCAACATGGCTATATCTGAAGAAGCTATAACGAAAGCAATAGAACCCTGGAATCTAATGGAAGCAAGTAGGCAACGGTACAGATATCATCAAGAATTAAATATAAACGTTCTAGTGCGTCTAAAATACACCGATCTATAGCGTCCTACGAACACCACCTACGTTCATATAGCGTATTAAATATGCCGTTCTAGTGCGTTCTCCGAACGCTTCGTATATATAGCGTACTAGAACGCACCGTTCTAGTGCGTTCTCCGAATGTTTCGTATATATAGCGTACTAGAACGTACCGTTCTAGTGCGTTCTCCGAACATTTCGTATATATAGCGTACTAGAACGCACCGTTCTAGTGCGTTCTCCG
>PQFF01000021.1:867206-935441 GCA_003547095.1 Diversispora epigaea
TGCGTATATATAGCGTACTAGAACGCACCGTTCTAGTGCGTTCTCCGAATGTTTCGTATATATAGCGTACTAGAACGTACCGTTCTAGTGCGTTCTCCGAACATTTCGTATATATAGCGTACTAGAACGCACCGTTCTAGTGCGTTCTCCGGACGTTTCGTATATATAGTGTCCTAGAACGCCTCTATATAATTCCAGATGATGTTTTACCAGTTCCACTAGGACTGTCGATAAAGAAAAAACTGGGTCAATTTTCTTTTATACATTGTAAAATTTTATCAAATATGAATTTTTGATTATTGTTTAGTTTCTAGTTACCGCTTAAGTCTTTGGGAGGAATAGGAGTCTTAAGTTCTTCGAGAATTAGGTTGGATAAATAATTATGGTCAAGTGTAATCTTTGATAAATCGTAGTCGAGTATCATTTTGTGATACTGCTCCAGAAGATGATTAATGTTGTTAAGGACAGCATTGACACAGAAATTTCCTTCAGGAATTTTATTTCTGGCATAATCTTCTGACATTGCAGGATAATTTTCTTCCCAAAGATTTCGTACGTTATTTGGTTCACAAAAGATCAGAATCATGATGAACAATCGACGTAGAGTATGCAGCATGCCAAATTGACATGCTTCCACTAAACATTGTTTAGAGTTATTATCCATTTCAAGAAGTTTGTGATGCTCTGTACTTTCTCTAAACGTCAGGTACAGAGTTCTGTTTACAGATTTAAAATCATCAAAGTATGTTGTACCTTTAACATAATTTAAAAGAATTCAAAGGTAATAACGTTCTCCTTCTGATGGATTAACAGTGTACATTCTTCCAATAACATTGCCAGATTTTCATTTCGTTCATCATCTGTGTTTCCTATTCCAAACGTAGTGCCGGGGAAATTCTAGGTATAGATAATTGCATGCTTCCAAGTCAATGTGATTTGTGTGAAAATACTCCGTAAGCATGGTTTTTTGATTTTGTTTATTGGCAAGAATGTTGACGATATTATCATTATTAGAGAATCTAATAACTTGATGCTGTAGAAGATGAACTTGTAGTCTATAGACTGAAGGGTGAGTTTCATTCATCTCGAAATCAAAAATTCTCCAGCAGGCTTCTGAAGCAGAAATCAAGTGGACGTTGAAGTACTGTTTAATTTCGTCATTATTAAAGTCTCCAGTTACTTTAACAGCGGCTTTGTCATGGCCCTTGTATATGTATTTATAAAGATATTTAATGGCCTTGACACTGGAACAAATTTCTACATTAATGTGGCAATCATATTTAAGAGAAAGGTAAGGGTTATAAGGTACAATCCAGTGATTATCTAATTTGGCTCCTTTCGTATTTACGTAAGGTCCATTCTTACGTTTGTAAATAGGATAGAAGTTTAAACCTTGAGAAGTAAATTCAGTGAAATCTCGTGAATAACCTTTTTTGCATTTGCCATCTTGCATGCAGGGTGTGCTTGAATTGAAAGGACCGCATGGCCCATGTATCATATGTTTTACTACTGTCCTGTAAAGTCTTGCTTCGGTGTCAGGATTATACCTGTCACCCAAATTCAAAATCCAAATTCCGAAATCCCAAATGCCAAAATCCCAAATCCCAAATCCCAAATTACAATTAGTATCTTTTGCCGAAATCCCAAATCCCAAATACTAGTAATTTGTGCATTTTGGCGTCCCAAATCCCAAATTATTTGGGATTTGGGCAACACGTATAGTCAGGATTAGGAATTTCTGCGCAAATGATGAAATCGTAATCGTCAGGCATATGAAGTTTATTTTCAGGATTTAAAATAATAAGAATATGAGCGTGAAGAAGACCACGCTTTTAAAACTCAATAACATACACTCGAGCAATGATGTTTTCCAAAATGTTATTTTGAAAAATGTCTCTTTTTAATTCTTTAAGTCTCGCACGAAAGATGTAGCTCGTGAAGTCAGGTCGGTCTATGGGTTTTTATTCTGAACATTCGGGATTGCAAGTTACANATCTTGCATGCAGGGTGTGCTTGAATTGAAAGGACCGCATGGCCCATGTATCATATGTTTTACTACTGTCCTGTAAAGTCTTGCTTCGGTGTCAGGATTATACCTGTCACCCAAATTCAAAATCCAAATTCCGAAATCCCAAATGCCAAAATCCCAAATCCCAAATCCCAAATTACAATTAGTATCTTTTGCCGAAATCCCAAATCCCAAATACTAGTAATTTGTGCATTTTGGCGTCCCAAATCCCAAATTATTTGGGATTTGGGCAACACGTATAGTCAGGATTAGGAATTTCTGCGCAAATGATGAAATCGTAATCGTCAGGCATATGAAGTTTATTTTCAGGATTTAAAATAATAAGAATATGAGCGTGAAGAAGACCACGCTTTTAAAACTCAATAACATACACTCGAGCAATGATGTTTTCCAAAATGTTATTTTGAAAAATGTCTCTTTTTAATTCTTTAAGTCTCGCACGAAAGATGTAGCTCGTGAAGTCAGGTCGGTCTATGGGTTTTTATTCTGAACATTCGGGATTGCAAGTTACAGTGATAAAAATGTCTGGTTTTCTGAAGTACTGTATCAGAGCCATAGTATCTTGATAACGCTGGTACATATCTCTACGGCTACCAATAAATGATGATGGCAAGATAATACGTATACCAACTTGAGACACATCTGTATTATCAGTTGCAAGGCAATCTTGCCAATATTAGTACAACTCACTTCTAATTGCAGATTGGTTAAAACAAAAGTAGTTAAGCCTTTCAGATTCAATCTTAACATAATTGTCTACAATGTATTGTTGAAAGAGGCAGCCGCCAAGAAAAATCAAAGACGACGAATGATCTCTAATCTGTGATCGGTATGTATAATATTCTTTTGATGTTACTTTTTCACTTCGTTCATGCATTCCAATGTACCATTCGTGTTCATCACGTGAAAAAAAAAGAGGGTATTGTATAGGATCATAACAACCACTCACTTCAGATACCCTTTGAAGTTTCCCAAATGTGGAATAACGATTATATTCCATTTTTGTATTTCAACAGGATTAACTCCTTTGATCCAAATGGATGTAACTTGTGAGGCAGTTGGAACATTGTACACACGTTGATCAAGATCCGAGTTCGTTTTAATAATGAGTTTGCAGTATGAAAAGTCTTGAATTTCAGAAAGATACCGGAAGTTCGAAACAAAGGGATTAATATCGTCTAAAATACATCTAACTTTTTTAATTGTGTCTTGATGTAATGAAGGCATAATTTTTAACCTATTTTTGTCCACATGCTCAGTGTCGTAAATATAGAGCTGGAGGAAACGTGGTGAAAATCCATTATCTGAAAGAAAATCAGGTATTGTGTAATATATTTCACCTTGGGCACAAAAACAATAAACTCTGTTTCGTCCACTGGCCAACTCTTCGTCAAGTTTTACCCCCATAGATGTGAAGGCAAAAATGAAATTATATGCATGAATATTTTTTTAAAAATCTACTTCAATATCATCATTTCTAATAAATAGGTTTTTCATTGTTTCAGGTACACTAGCTTCTGTTAATATAACTTTTCCATTTGCACAGCAAACCTAAAGGTTCTTCAATGAATTTCTTAGCTCCACATGACTTGCAAAATGTTGCAGCGGGGAGCTGAAGTCTTTCAAACTGAACAGACTCAAAAAAATTCTTTGCACTGTTAACCATTCGTGCATCCCGGTGACGTATATGATACTAATGCATACGATTTTTTTGTTTTTGTCTTGAAAGTTCATAGTTTTCTCCCTCCTGTTTTCAATTTTCATGCTTCTTTCTTATATTAGTTATGCACCAAATTCTTCTACCTCCGCAAAGCTGCTCATTTCAGAAATGGACCGAATTTTGTCACTACGTGTGAATACAGATAACACATCTGAATATTCATATCTATTTCTTTTCATACAAAACATAAAAAACAACAAACTCTTTAAACCCCAGGAAAATATAAAAATAGTATTTTTACAAAACCTTTTATTTTTAATTTTATTTTATTTGCAATAAACA
The DNA here is from genome assembly GCA_003547095.1 of Diversispora epigaea. Lineage (NCBI taxonomy): Eukaryota > Fungi > Glomeromycota > Glomeromycetes > Diversisporales > Diversisporaceae > Diversispora > Diversispora epigaea. Next base: position 871,238 of record PQFF01000021.1, read on the forward strand.
CGAAACAATTACATTAATATTTTTTACCGAGAAATATAAAACATAAAAATGGAATTTTAAAAATTTTTTTATTTATTTTTATTATCATTACAGAAAAAAAAAACTATTTCCTTAATTCATGTACAAAACCAGATTTTTTCTCCAAATTTTACTTTTTCCATCTATTCCTTTAACATTTTTTGATTTATTCAAATAAACAATATCCTGAAAAATCTATTATATATCTGAATTATCCATACAAAAAAGGGAATTCAAAGAAAACTCCTAGAAATACATAATAAATAATAAAATTGCTCATCTGTGAAACATTTAATTTTTAAGAAACTCCTTGAAATATATATTTAAATTTTAGTTTTCATCTGTAATTGGTGAAATCTTCTAAATTAGAAATAGAAAAAAAAAACAACCCGACAGGGGACCATAAATTGAACTTGCCAAGAAAGGAAATTTTCAGGGGCGTTACAACTGAGACTTAGTAGTATAGATATATTATCTCAAGAAATATAATATCTATTTCAAAAATATTTTAATTTTTTAGTTTACAAATTAATTAGAAGGCCAAAGGAGAAAACAGAGGTTTTTCCATTGTGTCAAGCTGACATTCCAGTTGGTTCTATAAAATTCCAATTTTGTACTAGTGTTAAAAATGAAAAAATCTCTTCTCAATTTCTAAGAGACAATGACAAGGCAACCAATGATTTTACTGAAAATCCTGCTGCATTTTTGCTTGATAATCTAATAGATATTAATATATAGAACTAAATGTCATAATTTTTAAATTATAATTTATCCCTCCATGTATTATATATGGTGTTCTCATTTAATTTATTTTGGAATTGTTATCAAAATTATTTAAATTATTTATTTAATATCAATGTTCAAATATGTTCATTTGCATTATTCATTTCATCAATTAAAGCATATTTATTATTCATTTTATCAATTAGAGAAAATTTGTAATAAATCCTATATATCTCACGCAATTCTATTGAACAATAAATGTATAAATAATTAATAATTTTTTGCCGAACTTTTAATGTTTCCAATGACTCATAATAATGAATTATATTATTTTTTTTAAATTTTTTTTATTAATTTAGATGATAATAAATACTATTGAGTTTTAAATTATCTTTTACAAGTAGATTAGACAATATTAAACAAACATTATCATGACAAAAACTTCTTAAATGATACAATAAAAATGCCACTTGTCAGTTCCTGCAACTTTTGTAACAGAATTATTTCAGCATGTAAATATAAAACTTCAAAAATTTTACACTTTATTGATGCCATTCAATACTGATTTTCTGAATGACCTGTTACAATTAAACAGATAAATTAGTTTTGAAAAAATCTTTTGATTCCCTTAGACAATATTGATATCAATTAAATAAAATCAACTTTTTTTGCATCAAAAAAATAATTTCTCAATTATTGATGGATTTATTACATACACTTCCTTGAATGGCTTGTTACATTATAATAATTGATACAAATAATATTGAGTTTCTTTGAACCATATGATAATGTAAGAATACTAATCAATAATAAGTACAAATAAATAATCTGGACTATATGGACCTTATAAACTATACAGGTTAAATCAAATTTACTTTAATTTTTAATCGATATCGATATCATTAGAATTATCCACTCTCTTTTTTTTATTTATTCTTAGTGAGTTAGAGAATTCAAGTCTTTCTAATAATACAATATTTTAGAAGGAACAATTAACAATCACGTGAAAATATCAAATAATTTTTAATCGACGTAACAATTATTTATTACTAACATAATAATAATAATAATCTTAATTCCCAATTCCCTATCCCCCGCTTTAAAATACAAAAGAATATCCTTGCAAACTATACCTTAGAATTCTATGTATTACAAGTCCTAGCCACGTGCAAACAGCTAAAATATATTAATAATTATATAAATTATATTGTATAATTTATATATTCGCCGATCTGATTGATTTTATACAAATCGGAGATTCAAATTTTGCATACATAAGTAGAAATATATTAAATTGCAATGGATTACTTATTACCAATTTGGCAGGTCCCTTTTTTTTTTCGTTGGGTCTAGAATTTTTTTCCTTGTCACATATTTAGTGACGGTGTTCTTGCAGTCATTTGAAATATGATTTATTACATCAGATAATATAAAATTTATACATCTGATTTTTTGACATTTGAAATAGAAAAATTTCTCATGTCGTTTGCATATTAAAAATTAATAGTGAACAATAAGAATTATTGTTCACATTCAAATGTTAAGGTATGATTAATACGTTTTTAAATAATGAGCAAAAGACATGAGATTTACTTAATAGAAAAATATCTCATGTATATCATATATTGAATTTAATTATTAACATTTGAATGTGAACAATTAGAATTATTGTTCACTATTAAAAAACCAAATGTATAAATTATATATTATCTACAAAATACAATTTTTAAATGACGAATTACATCAGCATGAAATTTTTTTTCCTGTGAGTAAAAACGGGAGCAAAATTCTCAAGACTTTTTTTTTCCTTTTCCCTCAGTCTTTCTTGATAATAATTCAGAGAAAACTTCCGTTAATAAAAAGCGATTAATAATAAAAAAAATTTATTGACTAAAATAATTTTAAATACTCTTCTCTTAACATAATAATTGGTAATTGGTAAGCACTGTATGGAAATTATAATGATATTAAATATTATTACGAAAATTATATTATTCAATTTGAATAAATAATTATTTTTCGTTTTGGAATTTTTTTGAACATAAATATTATTATGAAATTACATATTGCGAAAATTATATGAAAGAATATTTTATTGCGACATATACATTTAATCATTAGTATATCTTGGTTAATTGATTTTATTTCACTTGAATTAATTTCATATTTCATCAACGTTTCGTTTCAATGCATTTCGTTTGATATTTTCGTATTCGGCATTCATCTCTTCTTATTAATCATTATATTGAATATTAATTTAATTTTTTTTTCTTTTTTCTTTTCGCACTTAATTTAATTTAATTTTTTTTTATTTTTCGTATTTAATTAGAATATGCACTACACTATTACTTCCGATTATCTTTTTATGGATGTTGGGGACGAAACTCTCATAATAAGTCGTAAGTATATTATCATTATTAATTAAAAATTTATTGTTGTGTACTTCACATTTTAAATTAACCTTTTTATTCTTTCTTTTAATACATTATAGGCGAATATATGAACAATAGAATCGATGCATTGTTAGTTGCTAACGGTACATCGATTAATGATTTTACTCGCACCTTCGTTCTGGCGCCTTACTCTGTGCCACCACCACCAACACCAACACCAACAACAACACCAACACCGCCACAATCATCAACACCAACACAAATCCAATCGCCAACACCACAAGTGAGTGCCTCTTCTTCCCGAACTCGCAGAAACTTGAGGCAGGAAGATAAAAATTCAAAAGAACAACTCAAGGAGTTTCTCAATAAGACTAAAGTCACCGTTGAAGGGGATCTTCAACAGGTGACAAAGAACTGGTCGGCGGAAGAATATGCGGCGCGCCGAAGATTGGTGAAGTTTACTCGTCGGGCAGAAGGAAATGAAATAAAAGTGTCGTTTAGTGTGTTGAGGCCCGACGAGGAAGCAGGTAATGGGACTTATGTCTCATGTATCTGGGATGAAGATAAGGGAGAGTTCTGTGTCACATCGGTGGACATCCTTAATTTAGTAGGGGGCCTTACCGGGGTTAGGGTCACGAAAGCTGAACAAACTCGAATTCGAAGAAAAATGGAGACCTTCAGACCTAAGACTGTTGGAAAGAACAAGAATAAAGGTCTCTATGGGACGATCATGTCCTTCCCTAACCCCCGGCCACGAAATATTGAGAAAGATATTAAGGTATTTTCGTGGTCGAGTGTAAGTGCGGTGTTGGAGAAGATTTTTCGAAGGGGATGAGATGGGAAATGAAGTTCGACGGTGGATATGATTTATTTTTTTTATAAAAATTAATTTTAAAAATTTTAATTTAGATTATATTTTTTTTGATTTTGTAACTTCAAATTTTATTTTTTTTATTCCTTAAAATCTTTTATAAATAAATATTATTATTTTGTGAACTATGTAAATAAATAATAAATTGTTGTAAATTTTGGATTGTTTTAAATTGAAGGAAACCACGGGTTTTTGGAAAAATGATTATGATGATTTAATTGGTTCGATTCTTGATTTATCTAGTTCCCCGAAAGTGTTTAAGAAATTTTAACGTTTACTTCGATGAGAAAAAATCATAAACGAATTTGTCCATTATATAAATTAGAAACATTAACTTGTGACAATATTTTAAATATGAATTTGTTCTTGAGCTCATATTTTCAAGCATAATTAATAAAAAACTTATTATGTTCAAAAACAGTTAGAAAATTTATCAATTGATGTTACTGGTTATCTAGACTTTAATTCATTATTTTGGGTCATCAGCAATTAAAAAGAAAATTAAAGATTCTTTGTTTAATATTAATATAATTTAATTCATTTCAAGAACTTTGCATTGAAGATTATTATAAATTATATAATTCGGATTCTTTATACTTGGCTAGAGATTGGAACCGGATTCATATTATCCGTATCCGGATATCACGAGTGATCCGGGTGAAATTAGTTAAACCATTTCATCCGGTTTACATGTCTTAATCTAAAATCATCCAGTTTCACCTGGATATCCGATTTTGAAGGAATTTGGATATCCAGTTTGCTCTTTAAAGCCGGTTCCAATCCTTATACTTGGCTTCATCAATTAAGCAGTTTATTTCATTCGAGATATGTGCTCAAAAGTATTCTCAAGAATTTATTATAAAAATTCTCGAAATATCCAATAAAAATTTAAAAAATACTGCATAGATTTTTATCTCACAATTCCATTTGATGTATTTTCAGAAATTTTAAATTATTGTACTCAGATTAGCAAATTAATTTATCAAATTTAGGTCCTGAACAAGTATTATAAATATTTAATAATAATTTTAAATATTTAAGAAGATTTCCATTTAATGCTAAAGAATTATTATATGGCCAAAAATGTATAAGAATTGCTTGAAACTAGAATAAGGATATTTAGTACAGATAGTTTAAAATTTTTTTGAAAGATTGTGTTGTAAAGGAGGAGGAAATAAAAAGATTATTTTGTTACGTTGAATTTGATAATACTGTTTGATAAGCTTAGCATGATTTTATTATTTTATAACTCTATATAGAAACATTAAACAAAGGTTTGAGGTTAGGGGCGTTTCATTGACTAGAGTTTTTAATTGATATTTTATATTTTATTATTATTTGTATTTAATTAATGATAAATATTGATTTTTACATAATCTTATTTATAAGAAATAAGATTTATTAGGACATTTAAGGGACGAATAAGTTGATATCAAAGTTGCATTTTTGATGCAGCAATAGGCAAAATATCAAAAAAACGTAATTATGCAAGGGATGTCTGTATTTTAGATAACGGTCGCATGCCACAATATTATGCAAGGGATGTCTTTATTTTAGATGACGATCACATGTCACAATATTATACGCTCCGGACCTGCAATGGTTTATTCCTTAGTTGTCCGTGCGTAGCTTAGGACATTTAATTGACGATTACGTTGATACCAAATTTACATTTTTGATGCAGAAAACGGCAAAATATCAAAAACGTAATTATGCAGGATGTCTGTCCGATTCTAGATAACGAATGACTAGGAATTGTAAACCATTGCTCAGTCCTGAGCGTATGATATTGTGTCATGTGATCGTTATCTAAAATCGGACAGACATCTTTTGATAAAAAATCAACTTTGGTATAACTTACTCGTCCTACGTTACGCTCTGAACAATCACATCTCACAATATTTTACGCTCCTGCAATGGTTTAACATTTCCTAATATTAAATAATAATTTGGAGTCTATAGTTTAATTTTTGGTAATAAATCAAAAAAGAAAACTAAATTTTATAGTATTCTTTTTTTGTAAATATTAATTTGGGTCTATAGTCTATTTTTAGGTAATATATTAACGAAATAAATTGTGGTGACACAATATAATCTATATAAATATATATGATGTTTTATTAAATTTATTACATTTGAAGCCATCTAATGGAATTGTTTCAATGTGACTATGCAAAATGGTAATTATTTTATTCTTAACGAATCTACATTATTTATTTATTTTTTCTATATTAAAATATTTAAATTCATAGTTAGATTAAACTGCATTGTCATTGAAAAAAATAAATGTCTGATTAACAATATCACTTATGCAATTTCAATTCTCGAAGAAGATGAGTCTTCATACTACCAAAACTCTATTAGAACGATACAATTCTCTTTGCATAGTTATTTATCTATCAAAAATAAATGTTTACGATCAAATTTCAATTAAATGTATAAACTATGAATTTTTTATCCTTAATTCTAATCACACCAGGTTGATAACAAAAAATATTTCACGTACCAAATAAAAAAAGAATTTTTAGAAATATCACGATTTTCTCTTTAATTAAATTATATAAATAATAAGTAAACTATAAACTATCCTAATTATTAATTAATTTCTCAAAATTAAATGCAATAAGTAAATATTCTATAATACTGGATATATGTTCATAGTTTTAATATACAAATGATTATTTAAAAAATGTTTATTATAAAATTTTCTATTTCTTGTTTTATTCTTTCTCTAATTCAAATTGATTTTTCAATTTTTTTCGTTAAAAACTATTATTTACCGTTGGTTTTTAGTACATAATTTGAATGAGAATATTGAAATATTAAAATACTAACAAAATAATAAATAATTCAATGAAGCACAACACAAATAAATATATTTTCCGATCTGGTGTTATATTAAAAATATTATTTGAAATATTATTTGGAATATTCTTCTCTATATTGTTCTCCATATCTTCAATAATTTTAAAAGGTTCATTCACTTAATGTAAATAGTTGCACTTATTTTGTATATTTTACAATAATCTTTTTAGTTCCTCCTCCTCTTTTACAACCCACAAAAAGTTTCTCAACTATTACAGCAAAATACCCATTCTAATTTCAAGTGATTCCGATACATTTCCGGCCATTTGCATAATAATTTTTTAGCTTTCCACAACAAAATGAAATAAAAATCTCCTTACTTGCTCATGACTTTAATTATGTAATGTTGATTTGGTAATCTTTATACAATAATTCAAGTGAGACTAGGGGATATAAATATAGAAAAAGATTTTTTCAATTTTCATTGGCTGTTTTGAAAATTTTTATAATAAATTCTTGAGGACCCATAACGTTTCTGTCTAAAATGAAAACTGATTAATTGAGTAACTGATGATGTTGTGAAACAAAGAATAATCTATCAAATCTATGCAATCCACAACTCATTATTATAAAGTTCTTGAAGTGAAGTAAATCATCCAATTGGTGATGGTGATGATTTGTCCTCGAACTCATAAAAACTCATGAAGATTCCGAATTATAATCTAAATTACTGCTATGCAACAATTGATAGGTTTTTGAATAATAATGATCACGCTTGAAAAAAGGTGGTTCCAAAGTATGGATATAACAATTGATTAAAAAATAATGATGAATATATATCCTTTATTAATTCTATTTAAATAACACAACTTCAACTTCAACTTCTCAATAAGCTTCAACTTCCCCCAACTTCGCAAATACTTTCTTCAAACATCTCCACAACTTCTCCCTTCTGGTTTCTTTCGATCTAAACTCACGGACTTCAACTTCACCCCAAGTTACCTTCTTCTTTCTCCCCAACATCACATCAACATCTTTCCCCGTGGTCGATATCCAACACTCTGGATAATTTTGATCTCCTATTAGGAGATCATCGAACAACACCTCCTATAATATTATTATAATTCGTAAATACAATACAATTAGTATATCATATTAACAATTACAAAAAAAATTATATTATATCTTATATTACTTACATTATTCAATAGTTTATCAAGATAAAAAATTTTATCTTCGATAAAAGGTAACTTCATTATTTCGTTGAAGTCACGATAGTTAAAATGGTGTAAGAGAAAATATCGATACTCTGCTTCCCAACACCTCCAACAACAACACTTCTCCTCCTTAACTACCATCTCTTCTTCAACTACCATCTCTTCTTCAGCTACTGTCTCTTCTTCAACTTCCGTCACCTCCTTTGCTTTTAATTTTCTTTCTTCTTTCACCTTCAACTTTCTGTCTTTTCTCTCCTTTCTCTTCTTTACGATATTAACTGGAGTTTTAAAATTAGTTTAAAAGTTGATAATTAATGTGCCAAGTTTTATTTGAGGATTGTAAAAACAGATAACAATAATAAATATACTAACATGGTGAAAGAGTTTTTACAATTTTTTTAATCGAAGACATTTTTTTCTTGTTTAAAGGAATTTTAAAATTCAAAATTTTTTTTTGAAAAAAATTGCAAAAAGGGGATTCAGGTTTTTAGATTTTTTTTTCTGTTGATCAATTATATGATGTAATAATTATTACATTTATTGAAGGACATAACTGATGTCATGATTGATCATAATACTAATTTTAATAATTAATTTTGCCATGGGTACTAACATGGGGTCGGGATACTGAATAATTAAGTTGCGGTCGACCAGATGAGCGGTGTACAGACATTAAAATAGGAGTTGCGCATGGTGTAAAAAACACTCAACTATCACATGATTAAAGCTAGGGTAGGGATTGGATAGTTGGTTTGGGGTTAGATACTTGTACACATGTGAACTTTATTTTTTATTCGAGTACCTCAGACTCCACACTTTAACACACATAAAAAAGTCACTACAAAATTACATAGAAATTGACCTTCCACAAGCTTTAATATTTTAAACAAATATAAAGATTGCTTTAAGTACTAAAGATTTCTTTAAACATAGTCTTTCAAAGAAATTTAATTTAAATATCATGAGAACAAAGCGCCCCTAATATAGACCTCTTATTCATAATTAAACAATTTAATAACTAATTATTGCACAATTAAATTTAAAGCTTTTGTTTTATATTAAAATAAACTATCTATTGGCCTGATTATATTAGAATTATAATTATATAAATTTATATAAAATGATATTGGATTATTTTTCGTTGTAATTAATGCTCCAATAATTAATTACTAAAAAAAATTTTAATTAATAGACAGAATTCATTCATGAAACCATATTTTACTAAACATTACCAACTATCATTTAATATAATTTTTTGAGTGGATAATAACAATGGTAAATGAATAATCAAAATGATTAACCAATAGAATTTTTATTCAAATTATCTATTTGTTTATTAACCATTGGAAATATTGGAAATATTGGAAATGAAATAATAAAAAAAATGAATAAATCAAATAATTACCAATAACGAATTTAAATAAATTTAAGAGCTAATTTAATAAAAAATAAATTGATAATAGGGTAATAGCAATGATAATAATTAAATAAATCATCGGGTATGTAAATCTGTCGAATAGAAGAAGATAATTAATAAAATAATTAGTCAATTATAGTAATAGGAACTTAAAATTTACAGAATCACGTTTTTTGTATAATATCTGAAAAATAAAAGATATCTCTTCTAATAAAGATTTGATTTAAATCATTAAATAAATATAATTAAAAACCAAATTTCTTAACATTTTTCGCAATTACAAATAAAGTGTTCCTGATTAATCTTTTGCCCAAAAAATATACAATTATAATTAAATAATAATCAATATTTTATGGATCGTTTTATGACAAAAAAATATTTGTTTTTACATAGTCACAAACGCAGAAATCATAAAAATCCAAATGTTGTAAGAATTTTCTTCATAGGATTTTAATTTTTTTATATTTAATTTATTAACTATATATTAAAAAAAAACTAAAGAAATCACTTCTATAATTTTCTAGAAAATATCCATAAATATCTTAAATGCAGTCTTTCTTAATACAAAGTTCATTTGACATTATATGCATTCACTTATGCGAAGCACTTCACATGAGACTAGTGCAACAAATGAAGTAATGACTTATGATTTCAAGAATCAAAATAAAAACAGAATGAGAACACTCTCTTCACATACATAGATACTGAAAGAGAAACAGAAATAGAAATATCAGTAGTGTATTCAAAAGTATCAACGTTGAAAACTAGATCCAGAATGCCAATAGAGAATGTTGAAAAAGAAATTATAAATTCGACGTCAAAGAAATCCGAAAAAGAATTTACGGATTAATGGAACGAGAACAAGCTTGAGATAATCAACAAGACAAGGAATAACATTACTTATAAATGGATTATAGTTAAAGATGAAATACTCTATGAAATTAAACAAATTAAAAAGAAAATTAAAAAACAAATGAAAATTAATGAAACCAATGGTTCGAGGAGTATATGGATTAGATCAATACTAAATACTTTCCATCGGAATTAGTAGCCACATAAATATAGTAAACATAAATGTGTTTTAGTTGCTGATTTGAAGAAAACGATATTCACGTTTTCGAATGTGAAAGAGATAATATTTATTGTGATTATAAACCTATGGAGAAAAATTATGGACAGTTAATAAAAAATGCGTAGTGACCACAATTGAAAAAATGTGAAAACACAGATATAAAAATAATTGAAACTATCCTTGAATCCGTGAATGAAATAGTATAATCACAACTTTATGCAATTTAAAGCTGCAAATTAAAAGTCGTTTTCTCCATCTATACAAATTTAAAGATGATTAATGATACTTTGATTACAATTATAATTCTTCAACCTTAATTTGAACGTGAATTTATATTGACTACTAATATAAATTAAAATCATTATACATATATAAATCATATTTATTATCAATTCGAGGTAGGGAAATCATCACCAATTGGTCAAATTTACTCAATTAAATTTTTATTCGAAATTGAAGTTGATATTTCACAAATTTAAAAGCATTTGTCTAGATTTATTTCCAAGCAATATTTATTAATAATTTTAATGAATTAAGAATTTTCATCATCAAGATTTTTTTCATATATATAGGATTTAACCATTGAAAAATTAGCTCAAAACTTTATTTAATTTTTTAATGATAAAGATGATAAAAATATAATTATAAAAGTTGAAAACCGTATCACAAAATCTATGAAATTAGACACTACCACAACCAAATTACAATAAAAAATATTGTACCAGTTTTTTTTATATATATTGAACAAAAAAAAAATCTTATTTGCAAAATCATCAAATTTTAAAGAAAACTTCGATAATAATAATGACTAAATTTATTTAATCAAAGACCAGATACATATACGTGCGCAATTCTTTGTATAAATGAATGATATCTCATTGTATGCCAATGAAAATTTATTCTCATAATCTTTTTGCATATGCTGCGATGAAGATTTTAGTATTATTATAAATACTTATTTTACAAGCGATGAAAATTCATTAAATTAGTAACAACCGAAATTCATGAAAACACGGTATAATATATTTATAATATGACATGCATTTAAAACTTTATTTTAACACTCGTTATACGTGTGAGAAAACAATCGAGGAAAATATAATGGAGAAAAAATAGAGAAATAGTTTAACGTAGATTTAGAGAATTTAGTCAAGGATGCATATGCCTTAATAAAATTATTGTATTATAATATTTATAATATTTATGAAAATAATTTCAGTGAGCGAAATTATTCGTCTGAGCTATAAAAAAAAATGGATAAAAAGTTATTTGCAAATTTAATACGTTAAATAAATAAATATGTTTTGTAAGTTTAACGTCGATAAAAAAATTCTAAAAAATTATATTGAAAATAATTACTAAAGAAAGAAAACAGAAAAAATAAAATAGTCATGAATTATCAATAACTTCTATTAGTAGTGGTAATTATAATAATCTTGTTGTTTTTTATGATTGTAAAATTTATTAAGGAAAAAATTAGCGTGTCATGCTTATGTTTACAAATTTCTTAAAATGGATAAACACTTGTTTTGAAACTTTAAAATTTATAAGTTCGATCTACCTTTTTTCTTTGACCAAAAGAAAAATATTTATTATCTAAACGTTCTGCTTTTTCTATTAGAACTATGAAATAAAATATTTCTAGATATTCTAATTTTTTTTTTTGAATCATCTATCGAGTTAAAATTATATAGATAAATATAATGTAATTAGAGAAGAATTTATGTATAATAAAGAAAATTATCCGGGAAAATTATTTAAACACTGTAATTGTAATTCTTGTACGGAACGAATATAAAATTAACCTACTATGTCTGCGTCCTCTTATTTTACGACGAGAAACACATTGAACATCCTTATCTCTACATCTTTCACAAGTATTCCCGATGCCAGAATTTATACACTTTCTTTTCTTGGTCTGATACGGCAAACAAGCGTGTTCAGTTTTTACATACTTAAAAATAGATTAAGGATTTTATAAAAAAAAAAAAAGATAAGAAAAAAAGTGAATTATTTATCGACGTTTTAGTTATAATGGCGAAGAAATTCCCAATATTAATTAGATTCTAAAATCCTCTTTTCGTATAATTACCATGAAAAAAGTTAATTTGCCATTTATAATTTCGAAATGGTTCAATAGATGATCAAAATAATATTTATTTAATGAAACAGAAATAAGCATGCAATATTTCTAATAAAATTTTACAATTCATTTTTGTATTTAAAATATTTTTATTTTATCATTTTTTTAATGTAAACTCAAGTTCTAATATTAATAGCGACGTAATGACAAGTAAAAGATTATATAAATATTTTTTAAGAAATAAAAAAATTTTTCCCAGAATAACAATTATCGATTCAAAATAATATTAATTAATATAATTATCAATATTCATATAGTGATTAAAATATATAATATGGAACATTTGAAAATTACACTCAAAATGTCAAAAAAAAAAGCAAAATTGAATTCAATTATAATTATTTTATGAATACACAATATTACAGTCATTATAATCTTCATGTAATTTTTTATTTTGCATAAAAATTTCCTAATTTTAGTTACAAAAAAAAATAATTGTTGATTTATTACATTTTTATTTTAGATAATTTGTAACAATAAACGTATGCATAGAAGTAACTGTCTTTAGATTTAAGTAATGATTTATTTATTTAAATAATTACATTAATTTGAATTAAAGCTATACTCATTAATTCCAGTGATCAATAAAATAATAAAAATATAAAGAGAACCTTCAAAAAATATTCATATACTTCTATAATCAAATAAATAAATTAAAAATCATCAATTCTTTAAATTGCATAAAATTATAATATTCCATATTTCATACCTTACTTAGTGATGATACCATGAAATTTAAGAATACTATCATGAATTTCCGATTTTTCTTTTCTAATTAACGGTAAATTCGAATTCTAATAATAGAATAAATATATATATATATATAAGATTTAATTTCGTTTACTTAATTTTACCAAAATAAATATTTTTAAGAACAAGAAATTTTAAGAGTGGCTTTAAAAAATATTTAAAATGTTTCTGCTAAATTTTATATTCTCAAATTCCGTGTATTGATGAAATTATATTAACTATTCAAGTCTCCCGTTTGTTTTTTCTTTGAAATTATTATAGAATTGCAATTGTAAATGAATTACTCGATTTATACGACATATTAAATTAAGTAATTAATCATGAAGATGTAATACTTTTATACCAGGAACGGAGTGATGAAATCACGAAGTGTATGGACTATAGAAGGGAGAAATGTTGTTTGTCCGCAAAATCTTGAACATGATTGGTCGGCATGATCGTATTTGTCATGTCCTGCATATTTTTCACACATGCGTTGCTCCACGTATAAACGTCATGTATGTGAAAGACAGAATTTGGCGTAACGTAACGAAACGGCTCTTTAACGTTAGATTAACATCTTGACGAAACTTTTATGCCAACTTCTTGATGAAGTAACCTAAAATAACTTTGGCAAGTGGAAAGTAGTCGTTGGCATAATGAAATTTTCCTAGATCAAGGGATTTACGAAAGACAGGAATTGGTGTAACGTAACGAAATGTGCAGTTCGTTCGCGGTGTAATATTTACAAGAACCAACTTTCAAATTGCACTAACTTCTTTGGAATGAACGAATTAAGCCCTACTAACGTTCGTATTGTAAAAAATTCCCACTGACAGATCCTTCGAGTATATTTTCCCTTCTTACTGAACCGAGAAAGAAATCAAATTTTTATATTGTACTAATTTCTGTTTCTTGCAAATCCTTCAATCCATTATGCCGTCGCTTGCTAAAGTAACTTTCAAGTTATTTCGTCGAGCGCAAGAACTTGCCTGGATCTTCTAGATCGAAGGAAATTCTTTCTCAACTTAGTAAAAATTCTCAGAGAATTAATTGCATCAACCAACCAAAGCACTCCGTTCCTGGTTTTGCACGACCACAGGTCGCGCCGCTATCTAATTGAGGATTATTTTACGATTGATTTTTAAAAAAATTTCCAAGGATTGCATATAAAATTCGCGATTCAAAGAAAAATTCCATTCAAATATATATTAAAGAATTTTTTTTGAGTATAAATTTATTATTTATCATTTTTATATATTTAGAATTAAAAAAAATGAAAATTCAAAAGAAAATCAAAAAAATATCTATCTTAGTGTCTATTATTTGAATAATTTCATTCTTCTTATTATTTTTTTATTCAATTTTGAATGAAGTTTTCAGGTTTTTAATTAAAGCTTAATATAATAATTTCCAACTGACAATTATGACATAACTAAGATAAATATTTATTTTTTAAATAAATCTTTATAAAATATTATACATATGTGCTAAAATATTTTTTTAAAAAAAATATACAAATAAAAATAACAATCATCTCTTCACATATTATTTAAATTTGTTTCGCGTTTAAAGTTATTCTTTGAATAATTTTAAATAACAATTCTGAGTCTTTTAACTCCTCTACAATAAAAGTTTTGTCTAAAAAAATAAATAAATAAAAGAGGTATAAAATTGTTAAAAAAATTTAATTGCGCATGAATTAGATAATAATCACTTAAAAATCAGGAATTTTAATCTATGAAAAAAATTATCTAAGATTCGATTCAATATAAAATAACGTTCAAATTTAGGGTTGAATTGATATAAATTATAATTTTAAATCAATTTTTGCAGTTGATTTTAGGTATTATCAAGAATTAATAAAAATTCTCGAAACAGCCAATACAAATTTAAAAACATTTTTCTATACTTATTTTTAATGAATTGATAAATTCTTATGTCAAATGGCCAAGAATGCACCCTAATCACTTGAAACTATTAAAATTAAATGAATTATGATTATCAATGGCCAGTAGTTTAAGAAAATTTCTTGAAAGGTGGTGTTGTAAAGGAGAAGGAGGAGGAAATAAAATGATTATTTTAAAACGTACAGAACATGCGCAATTATTTATATTACATGATGAACATTTTAAAGTTATTGAAGAATATTATTTCAAATAATATAATGATATTTAAAATCGAAAACGTTATATCACACCAGTTGTAATTTCACACCCTTCAAATAATTTTTTTACATGCAGAAGGTGGCACGAAGAGGACAAAAGTCACGGGGATAAATTATCTTTGTGTGTCATCCGTCGTCCAGGATGATTGTTTATTCATCATTAGATGAAGGCAATAAGAAGAGAAAATATAAAAATAGCTGCGGTTAGAGGGAGGAAAGAGGATTCTTTTTCGGGCGAAAAAAACATTTTTATTCATATATATATATAATTTCTTAATAATTCTAATAATAATAATTAGTTTTGGGATATTCTTTACTCGTAATAATAATAATAATAAATAATTTTGAAACCAAATATAATAATAATAAACAGTTTCGTATAGCCATAGGGATAAGATACGCCAACGCAGTTATATATCTCTATTGGCTTGTTCTTGTAATAAATCTTAATAAATCTTTTAATAAACCTTTCTATATTTCTTGGCAAGTTACTTCAAAAGTCTGTTAAATTTCGGTAGTGTACAAAACAATTAGTGAAGATACTTTTACTCCACTTACTCATCGTACCTTTAGATATTACACGTAATTACATTGTTTGCGAGTGTTAGTAAGCAGGTTTAGATCGACTGATTGCCAGATCTTGCTGTGTTTTGTAATATTGTACGCAAAAAAAAGAATTATCGTGTGATTACCCTAAATTTATTGAGACCGATTTGCGTAACTTTTCATATTGTTCTGCACAGACCGCGACACTATATTTTCACATAATATGCACGTGAAAGAATTTCCAATCACCTTTATTTTTATTGGTTGAAAACCACTGATGTGATTTAAGTTATATTGTTTGATATAGTTTTATTATTTATAGATTAAATCTTCAATTTTAAAAATTAATATTTGTAATTTTACTATAATTATTTTAATAATTACATAATAGCTAAGAGATTTATTTATATTTAGAGGACAACTGTGCTGTGAAGTATTTCGTTGCTTCTTTGGTACTCTAGTAATTTAATTCTAATTCAACGTAATTTAATAGAATAAACAACATAAATTCAGGGTCAGGAGAATTTTATTAGAAGAACTTTCTGATTCTTATGATTCTTGAAGTTTGAGATGCTAAATTCTATAATTTTTTAATATGGATATAAATTGGATCTTTTTTTCGCTTATCCTTTTTTAAGATTATTCGATTTAAATTTAATTTTATATTATTTGAACTAAAATATTTGGCAATGAATAAAATTTAATATTTTATAAAATAATAATTTATCTATTACAAGATCTCTAAGTGATGTAATTGTACATTTGATATAATAATAATTTGAAATAAAATTACTTAAAATTCAGTTTAATTGTTAAAGTACAAATTAACTATATATTTCTATTATACAATCTTATATTAAATATTTATTAAGCTGTATTCTATTTGGCATTTGATAATATTTAATACGGTAATTTATTAATTGCTATGAAGAACTTCTTTCTTTTGCGTGAAAAACTAGGATCGTCATTTCTTGTTATATAATTGCTAATATTTTTAATTTATTGAATTGTTATTTGATATATTGTTATAAATTTCTGTCATTTATGATATTATTATTAATGTTGAAATTCAAAATTGTCTCTTTCTATCACATTTATTAATATATATTATTTATAAAAATGCATTTCTCACACCTCTTAATTTTACTTGCGCTTTTGTGTTAGAACTCCAGAGATATATTTAACCATATTGACAATTAGGTTGAGTTTCTCGTCCATCTTTTGTTCTCTTTGCCTTCTATTTTTTTCCCTCTCTTCAAATTCATTAAAAGCTCTTCTCCTTGTTCCATAAGGTTAATCCCTCTACCACACCTAATTTTTGTCTATATCTTTAGCTTTAGTTTGTTTTTTAATCTCTAAAAGATCTCGTTTCATTATATTCTTTATTTTCAATATATTGTATAATAAATTATTATTATTTGTTATTTTGTTGTTTCTTCCTTTTCCTGTATCTTTTAAGGGCATCCGAATAACCTGTTTCCAATTCTGCCTGATTTTTCTTTTGTTTTTGTGTAAATAACTTGATTATACTTTTCAAAATCTTTTTTTTTCTTCCTTATTCTCGTGGACATCGTGCTCGATGCGATATTATTTTTCCAAATTTATTTACTAGTATGTTGCTGAATTCAAATTCTTGCATGCCTATGGGAATATTCCTTTTTCCTATTAGTATTTCTACTTTGGTTGTTGTTTTGATTAGATTATACTTTTATCCTTCGATTTCTAATTTACATGCGTTTCTAACATCCTCTTTTTTCAAAATAAATTGAGAAGTAGAGTTGCTGGCCCTTTCTATTTTTCCGTTCTAATTGTAATGTAATTTTTATTTGAAATTACAATTATATTTCCGGGCTTTATATTTTTGCATGTCGGGATTGTTTCCTCTACTTTCCATATTCACTTTTAAAAGGTCTGGTCTGGTAATGCAACCGTCACATTGTCACTAACTGCTCTTCTTCATTTCATTTTTTATCATTTCATTTTCATTTTCTTAATCTTTGCCGTGCTTTTGTTGTTGTTATTATTGCTTATAATTGTATCTTTTGTTCCATTATTTACTTCATTTAATAGAGTTCATCATTCTTGCCATTTGTTTTACTTGTTTCTCTATTGCTATTTAAATCCTTATAGGCTCATAGAGCTGGATACCTTAGTTTCATACTTTTTTTCTATTTGTGCTTCAATGTTACATATTTGGCTGCAGACCTTCTTGGGCGTAAGACTCATTTTGCAATTGGGGTTCTTATTGATTTTAGTTATTTTCTCTTCCTTGAAAATTTTTGTACAAATGATCTAAAGAATGAGTTTTTTATTTATTAGTGAGATTCTTATTAATGTTCACAAAAACAATTGTCAAATAAAAAATTTTATAAAATACCGGAAAAAATGATTTTAGAAGCATTTATCGAGACAAGTTCACTTACATAATAAAATTATTTGCTGTTTTGTTGACAAGCTAACCACAAAATATATAATTCATCCATTCTTTTGAAAACAATACAACAAATAAATTTATAATAAACTGAACGGCGTACATACTTCTATTGATACAATACATTATCATGTCAAAAAATAAAGTTAGTAATACCAATAATTTATCATAAAAAAAATTATTATAAAGTGGAAACGCACCTTCCTATTCTAGACTTTCTAAATGATTCTTGTCACAATCTTTCTTATATTGATCAAATCAATGTACATGCACAAAAGACAAAACAAGCAAAATAAAAAATTCTTACCTAAAAATAAAGAACCTCAAACCACCAGCCAAAAAACCAAAATCCACTGGACCCAGCCCTGTCACCGCCCAGGCGTGAGTCAAGAAAACTAGAAACTAACAATAAAAAGGATGAATAATTAAAATTAATATTAATTGATAATATATATGCATAAACAAAAGAAAAACTAAAGATTCATACCTAAAAAAATATAAAAAAAAGAAATAAAAATTAGTATTTAAACTAGTAGAATCTATTAATTAGGTCATATGTATTATGTGATGTATAAATCTTAAAATAAAGTTGAAATTAACTGCTTATTATTTTATTATTTCCGTACATATCACGATTGATTAAGTGACTTGATCTGGATGCACAAGCAAAAAAGCTTCGATTATCAGGATCAGGCGTGTAAAAAATCTTTACTTACTTATCTTTGTATAATATATCTCACATTTTTTTCTCGTTTCTTTTGTTTCTTTTTAGGGTTAGAATAAGCAGAGTAAAGACACTTTTTTTTTTTTTACTTTTATATCTTTTGGTGTGCTTCATCGGATAAATAGGTTTCGGAATAGTTTGAATCCGAGATATCATTATTATCATTATAGTTATATATAGATGAATACATATAGTGATATCATCTGGCAATATTCTGAGCTTCATATGAAATGTGGTCACTTCGACTTTCAAAGCTATAACGGAATATTGAAGTTCATTTTTAACCTTTTGTCCTATGTGCTTATTAAAACTTTCTATCATTTTGGTTAATGTATATTATATAAAAAATAGATCTGTATCTCACTAATTAATTACTTACCTTGATAGAAAAAAAATATGACAGATGGTAGGCGACTCACACTCCCCCACATACAAATCCCGGAATAAAACTTTAACAATATGAAACTACACAACAGATATTATTATTATTTTTATTATTATCTATTATTTATTATTATTTTATTCCCAGTTCAATAAGGCACATTTGACAAGATACACTTGAAAGTTTTTTTGAACAAGAATTAGGTGGAGATTCTTCACTTGAGTCTTATGATCGTATATTAAATATATATGGTTATACCTTTATTTTCAATTGAAGTAAAAAGCATTAATTATGGAAGGGATGGATTTGGAATTATTACTTTAGCAAGAAGGTAAAATAAATATTAATTTTCAATATCATAGATTTTTTAATAACAGAATTTAAAAATACCTATTGTGAATTACTTATCTTATGAATAGACTCATTTTAAATTTTGATTTTCACTATAAATAATAAAATGTTCAATTAATTCTTCAAGGAAGTAAAGATGAATTTATTAACCCGAAAAAAGAGTCACCTTCTTATTTTCAATAAATCTGAAAAAAATTCAAATAATAATTTTTGCCGTATTAATTATTGAATAAAAGTTAAAGCATCAGAATGTTGATCTCAAATAAAGATTGTTAAATATTATATAAATAATTCATCATTTGCTTTATAATATTCAATTTCAAATATCGTTATTAAAATCCTATAAAATAGAAATTTTGAAAAGGAATTAGTAAATGTTCATAAAATGAAAATAATGAAAATTTACTTAGCTGGTAATATTAATCTTTAGACCGAAAACTGTTAATAAATTGATTTTTAATAAAATTTATATTAGTAATATTTTTGAATTCATAATTTTATAATAAAAAACATATATATATAAAAAAAAAATTGAAAAAACTAAGAATCCATGAATCCATGTTTTTAAGGTTGGACGGCTGGAGTGACCACATTTCTTGAGCTTGTGGTATTTAAACGGATTCGGCGATTTTCCAAATGTTCACTAGAAGTCAAATTAGGGTTGGAGAAAACAGATCGGTTTACTCCTATGGCCTCCCATTTACTAAAAATAAATAAATTAGTAAAATATTTCAATAATAATAATAATAATAATAATAATAATNATTATATAAATAATTCATCATTTGCTTTATAATATTCAATTTCAAATATCGTTATTAAAATCCTATAAAATAGAAATTTTGAAAAGGAATTAGTAAATGTTCATAAAATGAAAATAATGAAAATTTACTTAGCTGGTAATATTAATCTTTAGACCGAAAACTGTTAATAAATTGATTTTTAATAAAATTTATATTAGTAATATTTTTGAATTCATAATTTTATAATAAAAAACATATATATATAAAAAAAAAATTGAAAAAACTAAGAATCCATGAATCCATGTTTTTAAGGTTGGACGGCTGGAGTGACCACATTTCTTGAGCTTGTGGTATTTAAACGGATTCGGCGATTTTCCAAATGTTCACTAGAAGTCAAATTAGGGTTGGAGAAAACAGATCGGTTTACTCCTATGGCCTCCCATTTACTAAAAATAAATAAATTAGTAAAATATTTCAATAATAATAATAATAATAATAATAATAATAATAATAATATTAATAATAATAATATATACGCTTTTTTATATGTTTGGCCAATCCTTCCCATTCGTTCAATTTGATATTGTTCATATGGGTTATTATAACAGGGTTTTCTAGATGCAGGAGATCGTGCATAATTGAAGAACCCATCCCTAAATTTGATTCCAGTGTTTTTCTTTCTAAGAGCAATCCTTTCTGCTCTTGAAGGGCGGTTCCAGAGGTAACAACTCGCAGGAGGGCTCGTAATATAACGTTTGCCTATATCCTCTGCCATTTCTAAATGATCTCCTGTGCCCCTTTTTTGTATAGTACAATTAATTATTATTGTTTTTAAGAAATATTCATTTAAAAATAATTAAACAAAAATTCCAATTCATTAATTTTAATAAAATTTCATACCTATCGTTCAAACATGAACTAATATAAGGGGTATATCGATTTTTCATTTTTCTATCTATTATAATAAATAATTTTATTAAATAATTGTTTTAAATCATTCTAAATAATAAATATTTATACTTACAATGTTTAATTATAGCTAATTGTGCTCTGTTCACGACTTTGGGAGAATAAAGTTCAACATCAGGAGGGGTTAAGGTTGATTTCATTGCATCATGTCGTGATATGGCAGAGGTGGAGTTGTAGTGTGATTCACTATATTGAAATTAATATAATAATTATTATTAAATTTTAATATATAAAATAAAAAATCTTCTTAATGAATTATAAACATAAATTACCTGTCATCAGGAGCCACACTACTTGCCCTGGAACTCGAAGGGCTAGCTTGTGTAAAATAAGAAGTGGTGGGATGATTAGTAGAAGAAATAGTATTAGTATTAGTAGTATTAGTAGTAGTAGTAGCAGAAGAAGAAATATAAGTGGGCAAAGCAGTAGTAATAGAAGAAGAAGTAGAAGAAGAAGTAGAAAAAGTAGAAGAAGAAGCAGATAAAGTATTAGAAGAAGTAGTAGAAGAAGTAGATAAAGAGGAAATAGGTAAAGTAGTAGAAGAAGAAACAGGCAAAGTAGTAGAAGAAGCGGGAGAAACATAAGTTGAAGGAGTAAAATAAGCAGAGTTAACAAAACAAGGAATAGCATAAGAATGAGAAGGATCATAATAATAAGAAGAATAGTAAAAATTAGCAACAGGAGGAACAAAAGAAGTAGTATTTGGAGCAAAAGATAAAGTATGAGCAGAAGAAAAAGAAGAAGGAACAAAAGAAGCAGAGGGAACGGAAGCAGAAGGAACAGAAAAAGTAGAAGGAACAGACGAAGTAGAAGGAACAGAAGAAGGAACAGAAGAAGAACTATAATAAGGAGTAAAGTGACTATATCTATTTAATGACATTTTTCAAGCTAAACTAACGAAAATAACTTTTTGGGCTTTAATTTATCAAAGGAATAAAAGGTGTAAAAGAGATAAGAAGTGAAGGAAGAGTTATTATTTATAACTCTTATTTGTTTATTTATTTATGTTATTTGTTTATTTATTTACATTATGTGATTGTTGATCTCCTGATTGATGTTTAGTGACAATCCTGTGATTATGATTTTCGCGTTTTATTTTCGCTTGCAGTATATAT
This sequence comes from Diversispora epigaea, assembly GCA_003547095.1. Classification (NCBI taxonomy): domain Eukaryota; kingdom Fungi; phylum Glomeromycota; class Glomeromycetes; order Diversisporales; family Diversisporaceae; genus Diversispora; species Diversispora epigaea. The sequence goes on from PQFF01000021.1 coordinate 894,054, forward strand.
GTAAATAATTAGATCTCATTTTTTTTTGATTTTTAATTTATATTTTATTTAATGATAATTAAAATAAAAAGTTAAAAAATATTTAAAGAAATAAAGAATACTCATTTTTGAATTTTTTGTAAAACTATATGATTATTGATGATAATTTTTCAATAAATAAATAGATAAGAAGAAAGGAATCAATAAATAAATCGTTAAGAAAGATGATGTAACCTTTTAAATATTATTTTTAATGACAGATGTAGATTCTGATGATAAAATGATTTGGGAGATAATTTAGAAAATAAAGAAAAAATGTGATCGTATAATTCATGTAATATGTATAAATTCGATCTTTATTATCTTGATTAATCTTGATGATGGAAGCCTTTATGGCTTCGAAAATGAGACAATTGGACTTATTATTTTATACTAATGTCTATTATTTATTTTATTTATTTTCTCTTTCATTTAGGGATTTTAATTTATTTATTGTGATCATTTTATCTTTGTTTTATCGTAATCATTATTTGTAATTTATCATCAGTTTGTATAAATATGGAAAACATAACATATGACATTATTTATATATTGTTTCTACATTTTGGTTATACATTTGTTTGTTATTTACTATAATTGAATCACTCTCATTATAAATATTTTTAAATTACAGAATTAAATACTATAATGGCTAATACTAATATGAATAGTCATTTAGGATTAAGTAATTTAAAGTAATTTAAAGTAAATGTATTAGATATTTAACTATATAGTTTTATTGTATAAATTGTATTCATTATATTTGATACAATTAATTATTATGAAATCGTTATATACTTTTTATTACGTACTAAATTAAGAGATTTAATCAAGATATTTAATCAAGATATTTATCAAGATATTTAATCGAGATATTTATCAAGATATTTAATCAAGATATTTAATCAACCCACTTGTTTAGAATCAATATGAATATTCTACTTGTTACCCAAAAAAGAGTATTGTTGGCAAGTTATTGAACTTAAGAACTTATCAATACTCACCAATTGGGTGAAGGTATTTTGTGCCTGACTTCACCGAAAAAGGAATAACAATAGGGTAAAATCTATACTATGATAAAAAGTAAGGTTAGTATAAAAAAAAGAAAGAAAGGTTAGTATAAAAAGAAAATCGAACCAAATCCGCCTGGCCCAAATCACGTACACCGCCCGCCGATGAGTCCAAGAAATCTAACTATTAAAAACTATCTATAAAAGAAATAATAATAATTAGCATTCCATGATGGTATCCAAACAAACGAAGTAATAATAAATTTTCAAACCTTAAAAAATCTAAATGAAAGAAAAACTATCTATGAAATATAATTAGTGTTAGTATTTCATTAATGCACAGTAGACAAAGAAGCAAAGAAAAAATAAATATTTTCTCACCTAAAAAATCTAAACTAAAGAATCTATCCTAATAAAATCTAAACTAAAGAATCTAACTACAAAAGAAAACTTTTATACAATTATATGATTAGTATCCTACTTTCATCCATCAATTATGAGGGCATGTACATTGATTCCATCAACTTCTTCAATTCATCAATTCTATCAATTTGGTCATCATCAACATCGAAATTCATCTGAGATAGACAGATGAATGCTGAAGATTATTATTAATATTCCCAAAAAATAATTAAATAAAATATTAGTAGAAATAAAAATGTTGATACAAATGTATATTAGAATTCAGAAAAAGAATATCATTATTAACAATAATAGAGAATCATTCGTTAGTATAAATGAAATCATAAGTTTGAAAATCTAGAAATGTTAGTAAAAGGAATATAAATCGAAATCGTTAACATTAAGAGAATTTATAATAAAAGAAATCATTATTATAATTAATGGAAAAAATCACAAATAGTTAGAAATTGTTAGTAAAATAGTAATAATAAGATCTCTAATAAAATATAAATCGTTAGTAGGAATAAAATTCTCATCATTTAAAAATATTAAACGTTAAAAATATAAAATATAATTATTGATATAATCGTTAATGAAAAAAATAGATTGAATCATTATGATATTTTAGTCTCTTGCTTAAAAAAGATGGTTGTGTTTTAGCTGCATTACCAGTACGAATCCATGCCTATTTTTGAGAACTCAACATCTCCCGAGAATTGGAATTCATAAAATATTCTATTTTTTGTTCCACGTAATAAATAAAATTAAACAAAATTAAAATAAATGATGATTTTTAAAAAATGTTACGATTCTCTAAAATTGCTGCAATCCATTATCTTGATAGGTAATTGTGAGTTCATATATAAAACTTGAATCGATCAGATCTAAAAGTAATATCAACCAGTATCCTTGTGACTTTCTTGTCTCAAATTCCATGATCCTTCATGTAAGAACGCACGCTGAAACCTAAAAAAAATATAATATATATACTTTCAAAAAATAAATTCTATTCTATATGATAAATAATAATAAAAATTGGACCAGAAAATAATTGCTTACAGCAAAATCGTCGGAAATGACCTATCCAAATTCTTGTATGCATTTTCCATCTTGTTTGACCTTGTTTACTCGAAATGACAAGTAAATCTAATCTAATTATATCTGCTATCAGCTTCTTATTTAAATAGGAATTTATTTATTTCGATATCAAATGAAAAAAAAGTGATATTATTCATGAATTCAAAAATATTCAAAAATTTAATTAAATTTTATATCGTACCTCAATTACTTCACAAATTTCCAACGTTGATTATCAAGTTTTTGCAGTCACATATCAAATTTAGTTTGATTTTCTGGTGTTGCGGTAATCTTATTAATCTTAAAATGACATCTGGAAGTGACTTCTCCTCAATTGCAGTTGCACTAGGTCAATATTGATCGTAATTTTTCTTATTAAACAACAGGAGAAAATTGTTGGTAAGTAGAAATTGAAATTTTTTTCGTAGTAAAGAAATCGTTAATAAAATAAAAAATATTATATTAGCACGTTAATAGAGTAGAATAAAAAATGGAAGCGGAAACAAATTATTGTATAAATAGAAATCATTGGATGAAATAGATTAGTGGTAGCAGAATTAGAAAAATAAAATGCTAGAAAAATAAAGATCATGATAAGAAAAAAGAAGATCATTAGTAGAAAAGAAGCAAAAACGAAATATTAATAAGAATAGAAGATTGTTAGTAAAAATTATAAAATTATCAAACAGAAAATAAAAAATCGTTAATAAAATTGAAATTGGTAGAAAATGTTAGTAATAAGGAAAAAATAAAATGATAATAAATTATTAGTAGAAAAGAAATTGTTTGTAGAGATCGAAAATGTGTTACTAAAGAATTTCATTAGCAGAAAAGTTATTGTTAGTGGAAAAAAAATTAATAAAATCGACAAAAGAGATAAAATCGTAAAATATTGGTAGGAATGTTAGAAATAAACAGTAGAATTAAAATTGTTAGCATTAATAGAAGAGATTAGTAGAGAAAAAATTGTTAGTATAAATATAAAATTTGCTACTCTAAATCCATTGATTTCAACTTTTGAATGTTTCACGGTTCAATTTGATTATTCAAATTATTAACTGAAGAAAGAAATTAAAATTGAGTTAAGAAAATTTAATTGGAACGTGCAAATAATAGAATAAACCTACTAAATTATTATCTTGATTTTATCTGTTTATCTATAAAAAGAATTTTAAATGAAAACAACTGTAAATAATAAAAGTAAAATTTGTTACCTGAATCCATTCTTCGATTGATTTTTAGCCTCAACTGTTTTGATTATCTGAATCGTTATGTCAGCTTGAACATTCTCGTGGTTTCAACTATTTATTTTTAAAGGAAAAAAAAATAATACTCGAATGAAGTAAAAACTTAAAATGTAAAAACTGAGTAAAATTTGTTACCTAAATCCATTGATTTCAATTCTTCGATCATTTATCCAAATTTTATATTTTTAGCTCTTTAAATGTTCTGTAGTTTTTTCGTTTATTGAATTTTCTCATTCAGGTTTCTCGGGTGTATTAAACTTAAAAAAAATATTCGCAGAAAAATAGTTAGTACGATCTAATTTTTTATTATATTAATCAACATAAAAGTAAATTTATTATTATGAAACAATGAAATCAAGATCTTACTATCATTTTTCCAATAATTTTCATTTTTTGTTATTTTTTCCTTAATGCATGGTTTCTATATCTTTAATATACATAATAATAAATTTGGTTAATGACATTTCATTAAGTAATAATATTTTAAGAATATATCAATAAACACAAGTTTCTTTATCCCATAAACACAAATCAAGTTAATATGCAAGCAATTCACTTGATTTACCATTTAAGGAATGAGAAAAAGGAAGAGATGTAACGAATCCTTTTTTTTTGAGAATAGGTAGACTTAATCAAAGAAACTTCAATTGTGTACGAAGATAACCTGTTTCGAGATTAATTTGTGTATACACCATGCCAAATGTTTTTTCAAATGTTCAATCCTACCAGCAAAGAATGAACAAGTGTTACATTTGACATCACAAAGTAGTCCTTCATCAGATTCCTTGTGTGCTAAGTGACTACTCAAGTATCAGCAAAAGTCTAATAACACCGATGGTCTCGCCTCTACTGACAAATAATAAAATAAAAATAAAAAACAAACAAACAAAATCAAATAAAAAAAACAAACAAAAATATCTATATATAATTGCTCGGGGACATCACAAAGGTTTTCTTGACTACAAATAAAATATACTTACTTTATTTTTATTTATTCTTGAATCCAAAAAGTGGATGTGAGTATGAAAAGATGAAGGAATGTGAAGACGAAGATGAAGACGAAGATGAAGATGAAGATGAGGGAATGCGAAGATAAAGGTGAAGATAAAGGAAGGCAAATGAGGCAAAGGGAGAATGGAAGCAGAGAAAAGAAATCTTGTAATTAGAATAATGGAATTAAAAACAAATCATTAGTATAAATCAAAAAATTGATAGAAGAAATAAATGAAAAAAACAAGGCTTAATATGAAATGTCAACATTATATCCTTCATTCTCAAGTAATTTTCAAGCTGTTCAAATCAGTACACCAAATTAAGAATCGCTGCTCAGTTTTCACCCTCAGTAAATTAAACTATTGGTAATGTCTCCCCGTCCCTGAGAATTAGAATCAGAGAATATTTTAATTTTTTGTCCCACCTAATAAATGAAATTAAAAGAGATGATATAATTTATAAAAAATGGATATTTCTCAAACATTGCTGTATGTAAACTTTTGGAATATTATATGCTTCATACCATTCCATTATCTTGACAGATTGTTATCGTAAGTATCAGATCCGAAAGTGACATCGACTGGTAATCCTTGCACAACCTTTTGTCTCTCAAATTCCATTATCTGTCATGTGGAATGAAAGAAGCACTATAGAAGAAGGATGAAGTGTGTAAGCTGGAACCTTTTATTATATAGAATATAATTTATATATATATTAAAGAGAGAATTATTTTTAAAAATAAATTATATTCTAAATAATAAATAATGTAAAATAGAACCAGAAATAATTACCACGGCCATCTATATCATTGGAAACAATCTATCCAGATTGTTGGATACATTCATTACCACGATAATTAAGAATTTCCACATCTTTCTTGATCTTGTTAGCTCGCAAATGATAATAATATCAGCTATCCCGCTTCTTATGTTTGCAAAATGTTGCTGCCCTATTTAAATCGGAAAAATAAATTTTATTTCAATATAAAACAAAACAAAAAAAAAGTGATCTTATTCATAAATTTACCTTAATTACTTCACAAAATTCCAACATTGATTATAAGTTTAACAAAGTAATCTCAACATTTGTAGCTGATTAAATTTAGTTCGATCCGCCAGTGTTGCATTAATCTTATTAATCTTGAATCTTAATCTGCTTCTCCTCGATAAATAATCTTTATTATTAATCTTGACCTTCTTAATTAATGATCTGTATTAATCTTGATCAGCTTCACCTTTATTAATCATTCCTCATAAAGAGTTTGACAACTAAATTATTCCTCCCACCTTCACTAAATATAAAAAGAAATCTTATTAATCTTGATCAGCTTATGATAAATGGTAAGAATTCTGACAACTAAATTATATTTTACCTTCATTAAATATAAAAATAAATAAAAATGAGTTCAGTACCTTTCCTAGGTATTATGAACGTCATATGTTTTGTTTTCAAATTCTTCATAAAAAATAACATTTTCTTGTAGAAGTTGTATTCATTTACCTAAACATCCTCTTTGAATAAGGTTTTCAGGATCACATGACTGTAGTAATGCTCAAAAAATAATTAATAGTTTTGCTAGAAAATACTAATAAGAATTATGTTAAATGATAAAAATAATATTTAGAAAACAATTAACAAACTAGAAAATATGAAAGAAAGCAATAAGGTAGAAAAAAGTGACAGTGGAATCTTTTAAATCGGGAGGTTCTCTTATATAGAAACCATATAAATATCATTTAAAAGTTACTACTTTTACATTAACAGATATCTTTTAAATAATAAAAACAAAGCAATACAATATAGAGACAATAATAAATCTACTATTAATATTCAGGAAATCAAAGTTATAGGGTTTTAGACAAAAAGTGAATTTATTTTTTAAGAAAAGAAGTGCTTCATTATTAAATCACGTTACACGCAATATCAAGGTTATATTAGTCACCTGATTATATATATCATGTCATCATTTCAAATCAGATACAAATAATTTATTCTATCAGTAGTTGTATATACGAATTTCAAACCACGATACATATAAAATTTAATTTTTGATTTTTATTTTATTTGAGCAAGAATATTGACTAGACTTGTGTTAATATTAAATTAAATAGAAATTAAATATTATTGTTATTTCTATATTTTTATGTCTCGGGTTTTTTCCATTTTATTTTTGTTTATTTTCTTAAATAAATTAATATATCTTTGAACATTCAATTGCAAAATCTCATCTATAAATTTAAGTTATTTAAAATAAATTCTTATCCAAATAAACAATGAATAAATTAACAATATATTCTTTATTTTGATATGGGTTCAGGTTATATCTGGAGCCTTTTGAATGATAGCATAAAGTGGTGCTAAGGATTGTCATATAAAATCATTATCACTTAAATGAATGTTTACTTGATCTAGTGCTTAATTAATATTTGTTGAAGTTTCAATTGTTAAAACTTCAATTAATAACGAAGAAAAATAGAAAAATGTTAGTTGTATATTTTTTTGAAACAATTATCATTTTTTTTATTCTTGTATTAGATTTCATGTAATAAACATAACATTTATAAAAAAGATTCATGTTCATATATTATAGTGACAGTAATTATTAAAGCTCTGCATAATATGGCTCATGAGCCCAATTATATAGTAGGCTTGCAAACTGGCTTGAGAGCCTTATAAGCAAGCTGGTTCGCGAGGAGCTTTATTAATTAGGGTACTTTACATTGATGAATGATAGTTAAATTAGTAAAGCATTTTGTTTTGTACATGAAAGATTATTTATTCTTGGTATTTATTTTTTATTTGAAATTTAAATTATTATTATAAACCTAAAAAAATAGGTAAATACAAAAATTCTAATATTATTTCATCAATTTCTTTCATTTCTTATAATTCATATGTAAAATTTTAAGTTTGGTTTGAACTATTTTGCAAATCAGTTTCAAACTTAATAATAATACACTCTATTTGCCAGCAGGTCAAAAAATCAGTTGATCTAAACATAATTATCTTTAAATTTATAATAAAAAATATTACAAGAACACTCAAAATGATCTAAAGGCACAGTGAGTAAAGTAAAATAAAAGCAATTAACGCAGTATCAAACAATATTTACTAATATTTCACAATATTAAAAATATTAAAACACAAAAGATAAGTTTATTAAAATATAAAATATAAATGTTAAAAGTAAAGTATCACTCAATGACAGAAATATTACAGCTTATCACATCTATTTTACCATCCTTGAAGGAAGTTTACCTTTCTATCTAAAATTACTAATTTCTAAACCACTATCAAAATTTGACTTTGACTCTAACTGTCTCTAGCTCTCTGACTACTCCCAACAACAATCATATTTATTTTTTCTCTTTTGCTTACATTTCATCCTTCATCTTCTGTACTTCATTCATTAGAATAACATTTCAGATGGCTATACAAATTATCAACTAGGATGATAAGTCACCTGAATGTTCATTTTAGTATTACTATTTATTATCCTTTATGACACTTTGATTGATTACCAATTTGTTCTGCCACAAAATAATAATTTAATAAATTTAAGTATTTACAAAACTTGGAACTAAACTGTCAATGTCAACTGCATTTCACCCACACACCAATGGTCAAACAGAATGAATGAATTGTACATTAGAAGAAATGCTACATGCCTATGTCAATTATTATCAAAATAATTGTGATGAACTCTTACCTGTTGTTAAATTTACATATAATAATTCAAAAAATGCTTCTACTAGACATACACCTTTAACCTTTGTTAACAATAATCTAACTAATGTCACTGCCACCAAAGAGATGATGCAAAAATGGAATGTTACTAAGGATAATTTACAATTAGCTCAAGAGTGACAGAAGACTAATGCAGACCAACATAGAAGAGATATATACTTAATATTTGAATTTTTCATATTCCCTATAATAAATATATATGCTTAAAAAACATTTAAAATATAATTAAAACATCATTGAAATATTATTAAAATAAATTAAAATATACTTAAAATATACTTGATTGTATTTATAAAAAAACTACTTAAAATATTATTATTTTGTACTTAAAATATATTAAAATATGCTTAAAAATACTTAATTTAGGTAATAAGTAAGTATGGTTTACATCAGGATGTTTTTTAACCGTAAAATTACGTAAGTTTACGATATCCACATAAATTTATGTAATTTTTTTCATAATTATACGGAGGGTAATATTTTACGCAATATTTTTCGCAAAATTTTACGTAAAATATTACAATCCATAAATTTACATAATATTTTCACAATATTGTGTAAATTTACGATCCATATAAATTTACGTAATATTTTTCGCAAAATTCTACGAAAAATTTATGATTCATACAATATTTTTTGCAAAATTTTACGAAAAATATTACGTAAATTTATACGGATCGTAAATTTACACAATATTTTGTGAAAATATTACGTAAATTTACGGATCATAATATTTTATGTAAAATTTTGCGAAAAATATTGTGTAAAATATTATGCTCCATATAATTATGAAAAAAATTATGTAAATTTATGTGGGTATCGTAAACTTATGTAATTTTACAGTTAAAAAAACTTCCTAATGTAGGTATATATTTAAAACATACTTAAAATATTATTAAAACATATTTAAAATTAAGTAATTTTTTATATACTTAAAAAATACTTAAAATATATTTAAAATATATTTCATTAAATATTTTTTAAGTATATTTTAAATATCATAGTTTTTATAGGGATTTTAAGGTAAATATTCTGTAAGCAAGCTTTACAGCAAATAAACATAACTCAAAATAACTTATGTTTTTGAGTTCATTATTAGCTTTATCAACACATTTTATTGAAAATATTGATGCAATAAATAATTATCAGTTATTGTAACAATAGGTAAAGACAAAAAGAAATTATTTATATGGTTTTTGAAAGTTCTAAAAAGATCCTATGGCACAACATAATTCAAGACATTTTTTATGAATCAAGAGAAAGCATTTACATTTGAAAAGTTGCAGAAAATGAACCAGTAAATGCTTGATCAGGGATATGGAACTGATTGCTAATGATATATATACTGGTTTAATAAACCAATTGATTGAATAAACTTTTTTAGGTCACTATGAGACCTAATAAAAATTTAATTGCAGAATTATTGTATTTTAATGAATTGATAAAATTGACAAGAAAATAATTATGAATTAATAAAATTGACAAGAAAATAATTATGAATTGATAAAATTGACAAGAAAATAATTATGAATTGATAAAATTGACAAGAAAATAATTCATTGTTTATTTTTAGGGAATTTTCAATTAGTCGCATTCGAATTAACATAAAATCCAATATATTATAATAATAAATCATTAATAAATTTTTTAGAGCTAGTCATTAATTTGCAAATTGCTAAAAAAAATTGAAAAATTAGACTCAGTGGTCATATGCATCGTTTATAGATTTTTTGCACACAGTTTTAATTTTTCTCTTATTGGTGGTGATGATATTCACTAATTGCTGGTTATTAGATAAATTATCTAGTTGATTATCATAATTTATAATAATAACATGTGATTTATGATAATCACTATCAAACCTTTATTTACTGATTCCTAAAAATAAACAAAATAAACAACACCTTCTTTCATTCCAAATTTTTTAATTTTTTCTTACTACTCTCGCTAAGGATATTAAAAAGTAAGAACACTTTTGTTTTTCGAAGTATATTTATCATTTAATTAATATTTTTAATAGAAATAGTATAAAAATAATACTTTTAAAACAAAAACACGATTTCATATTGTTTTTATTTAAGCGAAACTCAAGATTTCAAAATATTTAAATATTATTTTTGTCGTTTTTTCTTGTTTATTTGTTTTTTATTGTTATTTTTGTTATTTTAAATAATATTTTTTTGCATTTCCACTAAAACATTAAATTATAAATTTTTTTTTACTTCGATCACATAACTATATAATACTATTCCAGAAAAAATCTATTTGTAACCACCGGTGATAGTCACCATTGGGCAAAATTAGAATTTACCTGGGCAAAATTAAGGTTAGGGTTAGATAATTTTGCCCGGTGGTGACAGTCACCAGTGGTGACAAATAGATTCGCTCTAATTTCTATATTAATAATTTATTTTTATCAACATTTTATTATTATTTTTTATTTATTAATCATTTATTTTACTTTTACTTACAATTTTTTTATTATTATATTTTCTACTCAATAAGATGAAAAATTTTAAAAGAAAAGCTGAAGATATTTCTAATAATAGTGATGATGAGAAAAATATACAAATATCAAAAAGAAAGAAGGCCGAGGAAATTACCAATTTAACAGTTGAATATTCATCAACTGAAAGAAATGAAACCAATAATGGAGAANAAATATTATTTTTGTCGTTTTTTCTTGTTTATTTGTTTTTTATTGTTATTTTTGTTATTTTAAATAATATTTTTTTGCATTTCCACTAAAACATTAAATTATAAATTTTTTTTTACTTCGATCACATAACTATATAATACTATTCCAGAAAAAATCTATTTGTAACCACCGGTGATAGTCACCATTGGGCAAAATTAGAATTTACCTGGGCAAAATTAAGGTTAGGGTTAGATAATTTTGCCCGGTGGTGACAGTCACCAGTGGTGACAAATAGATTCGCTCTAATTTCTATATTAATAATTTATTTTTATCAACATTTTATTATTATTTTTTATTTATTAATCATTTATTTTACTTTTACTTACAATTTTTTTATTATTATATTTTCTACTCAATAAGATGAAAAATTTTAAAAGAAAAGCTGAAGATATTTCTAATAATAGTGATGATGAGAAAAATATACAAATATCAAAAAGAAAGAAGGCCGAGGAAATTACCAATTTAACAGTTGAATATTCATCAACTGAAAGAAATGAAACCAATAATGGAGAAGGTCCATCAACAATTAAAGGAAAAGAAAAAGCTGTTGAAAATGAAAAAGATTCATTAATTACTCCCGAAAAAAGAAAATTTGAAAATGAAAATAGTTCATTAATTATCAAAAAAAAACAAAAGACGGATAAAAATGAAATCAATTTATTAATTGTAGAAGAAGAAAAAGTTGATGATAATGGAGAGAGTTCATCAATTACGAAAGAAAAAGAAGATACTGCCGAAAATATTGCAGTTTCTTCATCTCCTCTTATCTCTTCTGCCGAAATTACTGGAGTATCTACCAACAGTAATTCTAAAAATATGTTCAAACAAATATTTCAACAACATCAATGGCAACAATATAAACAACAAAAGCATAATCAAACACTTCAACAACGACAACAACGTCGAGAACAACAGCAACAACGACAACAATTACAACAGCAACTGCAACAACGATTACAACAAATACACCTTCGAAGATTACAACAACCACAACGACGACAACAACAATGGCAGCGCTTGATTCGACAACAACAACAACAACAACAACAACAACAACAACAATAATAATAACAATAACATAATAACAACAACAACAACAATAATAACAATAATAGCAAACAACTATAATATGTTGTTGTTAATAATGATAATAATAATATCAATTTTTAATTTCAATTATAATAATAATTTCAATAATAATTAATTATTAACAATTAAGAATTTAAATGTAAGTATCTTTTATATTATATTATATATTTTTTGAAATTTTGAAATTGACATCAATTTATATTATTTTAGGTTGTTGTATTTTTTATAACTTTTGCTATATTTTATAAATTTTATTATCTTTGCATTAAATAAATATATATTATAAATATAAATATTAAATGATTATTTTTTTTTATAATGTGAATTAAAGATTTTGATTTAATTTGATAAATTTATACAGAAGTATTAAGATCACATAATTTTGATATATTATTACTATTATGTAGCTTGAACTAATTAATTTCAATGATTAAATGTAACGTTTAATCGATCAAAAAAACAAGTAGAACGGAACAAACAGTTGAAAATAAAAAATAATAAGAATAATAAAAAAAATAATAAATACACCATATACAAAGATGAATAATGGCTTAGCAAAGAATAATTCTCTTTGACGATTGTTTATGCTAAATGCAAAATATAGAATTGTGAAATGAAAATTCTTTTCAAATATATAATGTTTTGCACAGTTAATCTTAAATTTTGTTATATTTATGACGTAACAAGAAGTTTTTTGGTGGTGGAGGTGGTGTAGGGTTAGATGTTGCTGCTGCTAATACTGGTTGTTGGGCTTGAGAATCTTCAGAATAAACTGTTAAAGAAGGTTTTTTCCAAAATTTTCTTATCTATAAAGAATCAAAATTATACAAGATAACATAATTATTGTTAGAGGCAATTGTATAGAAAAGATAAAAAGAGAACCAAAAGAAAGTAAAATGTGATAAAATTGTGAAAAAAAATTCCATTTAAAAAATTTAAGATCTAAGACTTTTAGTAATTTTGCTTACTGGGAAAATCTTCTTTTCTCCAATTAACTTCATTTTTAAGGATTTTAATAGTGAAATAGTTTGAAAAGAGGTAAAACTAAGAAAATCGTGAATCAAATTTTCTTAGAGAATTGTGACAACCAATAAGAAATTAAGCAATAGCAATAGCTGATAGTAAGTGATTTTCTGTACAACGCCACGCCATGATAAGTGCATAATAATTATTTTAATTATTAAATCATGAATTAGATAAATATATTTCATTCTCATTTAATTTTCATTTGAAAATCAATATAATATATATATTGGCTAGATTAAATGAGATTAAAAAAGATTTAATATTATAAATTATGTCAAAAAATATTTTAAAAGAATAATTTTAACATGAAAATACTCTTTTCATCAACAGGAATATTAAATATGATTTATTTTTTTTTATGTTCTAAAATCTATTTGTTTTATTACATTTATTAGTGAATAATTAACCTTCATGTATGATTTATTGACTGTATTAATATTTTTTTCTGTTTGTAAAATTGTTAAGAATTATTATATATTTTTCAAGTGTTTATTTTAAATAAAAATTTTGTTTATATTTTACATAAATAAAATAATCATTTCTTGTGTATAACCGAAGAATTTTTGTTTTAATCAAGAATATAGAATGAAATTATGTGACATGAAATTTATAAATGTCTCCGGTGTTGTCTGTTTCTGGAAATAAAGTCATATATATTTTATCTATTCTTTAATTCCATTTTTTTCTTTTATTTTTCCAACTTTAATTTCGCTATTTATTCTTATCTTTATTTTTATTATTCAATATAAACATTTATTTGTTTTCATACACAACATGCAAACTTCCGATTGTATGTTTTAAATTATTTATATATAATATACAAAATTATTAATTTCATAAAATATCATGATAGATTATAATTTAATTAATTAATTATATTCACTAGAATCTAGTGACTAGATAAATAATGTTTAAATTTTATGAAAAAAATTATTTATTAATTTGTTTATAGTATGCAAAAAATATATGCATAAATACCGTAGTCTAGAGAAATAGTTATTTTTTTTCAAAACACTGCTTAATTTTTTGTAGTAGTTAATATAATTTAATGAATAATTAGTTAATCAATATAATTTATTATTTATTGATTTTATTTACAAATAAAAATATAATTTAAAATAATCGTGGGTTGGTTTTTAATATTAAATCATTTATTAGTGAGTGGAATATATGTGCGCAGGAAATTTTACTACGAAAATGAGTTTTACATATGATTACCAATTTTTAAAGTAGAATATTTATAAAATCTCCTGACCGATGATAATATATCATTCACAAATTTTACTATTTGGTGGAGCAAATTCCCAGATAACAAAATCATCTTATATACATTTATATTTATTTTTTCAACTATAAAATAGTTTTGTTTCCTTTCTTTGAAAACCAAAGATATTCTTTTTTTGAATATTCACGTATTGTAAAGGAAGTAATAGATTTATTCAAAGGGTTTTTTCATGCTGGAAATGCTAATTCTAGTCTGATAATAATAAACTGGAACGTATAAAAATGCTTAAAATAAAACAATACCTCAATATTCAACTGATATGAAGAAAGAAAGGGCGGAAAGAAGACTAGAAGATTAAATAGTTTTTTTTTTATTCAATTATAACTTTTATTTACATTAGACTGCTTAATTTAACTTGCAAATAATTTTGACAAGCACCTAATGATACCTGTCGTAATTCAAAAAAGTGTCGCAATTAATTGCGACATATGGCGCAATTCATTTTTCCTTATGGCGTAATTAGTTGCAATTGGTTGCAACCCACAAATAATTACGACAAGTATCTTTACTAGCACCTGACTTGGCCAAGTTAGATTTAGAAAAGGACGAACTTCATTGGTGGAATTTAAAGATAGGTCATATGAGTGCAAGTATTGCAGTGTTTACGCTTATGACTTCGTGTAACTATTCGGAAATTTATTTAACTTGAGTAATTCAATAATGATCTTTCCCAATTGATTTATCACGGATTATAAATTGAGGAATTCAAAAAATGAAAAATATGAAATTTAGAAAATTGTTACGTTATATCGGTATGTTGGATAATATATTATATATAATTCAATTTTATTAAAATTATTAATATTATCAAAAAATGGCATTCATTAGTAGTTAATAATTAGGTCTAATTCTCACATTATATTTTTTTTCAATTTTATTGTTACGTTCTAAAATTAAATGTAAATTAATTTGTTTAATTGTATAAATTATTCGATTTTAACATCATTATCTTTGAATTTTTGTTAAATTATGATATTAAATTAGGTATTTGTTTTTAAGGAATTATTAGAGTTATTGATTTTGAAAAAACAGAAAAGACAAAATTTTCTTAAAATTAGATATTTTTGCAAGTTGAATACTATCAAGTAATGTGAGAAATATTCCCTGGTTATTAAAATAGTTTTTAAAAAATATATCTTTCAAAGTATATACAATAAAAAATGGAGGGTGATTTTGTTTGAATTTGACAATTAGTGATGTCATAAAATTATACTAAATACTTGTACGGAGAAAAACTCAATCTTAAATTTTTTTCACTAAGAGATTTTAAGATATTTAGTCAAAAATTTTAGTGCAATTTTATTTTTGCAAATTATTGTGAGTCAAAAAAAAGAAAGAAAGACCGAGTTAACAAACTAGACTAAAAAGTCTAGATGCACACTAAATCATAATTAAATTTTTTAAATACAGAAAATAATATTAATATGTGAATGAACTAAGTGTAAGGAAATTTTTGGTTGATTTGATCCGTTATGATACAACGATGCATTTTTTATATCATTAATAGAGTCAATGTGTAAATTAATAAAAATAAATAAACGAATAAATATAAATTTCATTTATATAGACATTTCGAATTACAATTTAAAGATTTTACATATTAATAGAAATAAATAAAAGGTTCTGATTGAAATTTTTCGTGTACATATTTGCATGTTGGTGTTGAGTATCTCTTGTGGTTAAAGAAAACTGTTGTATGATTACATAATGCTCACAGTTATAATTTTTTATCTGTACGATGTATATGCATA
The DNA here is from genome assembly GCA_003547095.1 of Diversispora epigaea. Classification (NCBI taxonomy): domain Eukaryota; kingdom Fungi; phylum Glomeromycota; class Glomeromycetes; order Diversisporales; family Diversisporaceae; genus Diversispora; species Diversispora epigaea. Next base: position 910,397 of record PQFF01000021.1, read on the forward strand.
TTAGTACTGTCTTAAACTATACAATTCAAAAGATTGAACAAACATGTAAAAAGTACATATAAGTGTTCGAAAGAAAGATTTCCAGGGAGAAAAAAGAATGACATGATACATGAAAAATAAGTAAATAAGACTTTATAAATGAAATTAATTTTAGTCATAATGCATTGATAATGGGATATGTTCTTATTGTATTTCAAAAATTAAGGACGAATTCATTATAATAATTTTGTCATCTTTTAGTCATAAATTATCTTTGAATATTATTACTTAATTTAATAATTATAGTAAAACATTACATTTATTCTGCATGAATCTATATACAATAATAACAAAATTTGCATTTAATTTTATCAGTATCCTTTAAAATTTTCTAACAATTTTTAATATTTAATATTTAATAATTCATAATAGAAAAGAGTGAATTTGAACAAATAATTATGTATTGTTTATAAAATAAAATAACATAAAATAAATAAGCGCATAATGTTTAAATAATTTTACCTTGATTAGTGAATTTAAAATACTACTACTGCCATGAATTTCCAATTTTCGATGTCTTTTAATCTATTGCAATTAAAATTTAAAAATATAAAAAAATTAATGTAACTTCAAATTCTAATAATATAATAAATAAATACGGATTTGTCACTTGATATTTAATTCACATGAGTCTATCATGTGAAATGATGAGCAAATAAAATTCTAGAACCCTACATAAGTGAAAAATCTATGGTGATAAGTCAACATGACTTTTGATCATCAAATCTGATGTAATAATTAAATCATTGATTATTAATTAAATATTATTACATCAGATTTGATAGATGATTATTAATAAATATCAAATATTGATATTAGATTTCGAAAGTTTTTTGAAATTTTTTAAAGTTAAACAAGAACAAAATGAATTCTATCACTTTAGAAATTGCCCCCGGTATAAAATATAACTTATTTAATATTGTTAGTAATGTTTTATAAAAAACGTTTGTATTGATTACTAAATTTTCAATTTTTAAAACTTCAGTCCGCATTATAAGAGAAAGAAAAGAATCAAAGAAAGCGGTAGTTGAAGAACCTGAAGAAGTGGAGTTCTTCAACTACCGAGACTACAATGAAATAATGAAGCTCCCATCTGAAGAAGATAGAATCTTCTTTTTAGAAAAACTTAACAATAATGTAAGTTATATATATTTTTTTATAATCAATATGTAGTAGTAATAATTATAATATGATTATCCTAATTATAATTTTCTAATATAATAGGAGGTCTTGTTCAAAGTGGGGGATCAAGAGTTCTGGATTCCATTGAATGAGAACGATGTGTTGGTGAAGCGAAAGAAAGTTGTGACGTGGGGAGAAAATGAAGTTCGAATATTTAAATCAAGGGAGAGTAGAAGAGAGAAGTGGTGGAGGAAGTTCAAGAGGTTTTGGCATGATGTATATTTGAGGTTGTAAAGGAGGGAGTGGTTTTATATTTTTATATTTTCTATATTTTTTTATATTTTTTACATTTTTTATATTTCTTATATTTTTTTATATTTTATATTACTATCATTAATAAAATTTTATAAATATTTACTTTTTATTTCCTTACAAATGAAAATGAAAAACTCATTATTTATTAAATATAAAATATATATAAATGAAATTTCCACACAATTATAATAACAATAATAATATCATTGACAATAACTGTCAATTACTTATTCCTTTATTTCTAGCTTAATTACTTGATACATAAAGTTTAAATAGTTTCATCGAAAGTCATCAAGGAATAATTATATTTTTAGATTTTGTTAAAAAAAATCTTTAGAAAATAATCGAATTTCATCATTTTTTAGATTAACACTTTTCCAAGGTACATATATTTTCATACTTACAAGTAACCAACCAATTTCAAGGCTGTTGTTTGTTTTGAAATGAAATACTTTTATTTAAAATCATGATTTACCCAAATGCACATAGCTAGATATTCTCTTACTCTTATGAAGTATTGGGAATGGAAAATTAAATAAAAATATAGAGAAAGAAATATATGTATATATAATTTTGTCTTAAGAAAACCTTCACTCAATTTAGCTTCCTCATGATGAGCTTTAACATCTGTTTTGCCTAACAACTTTGAATCAGCATCTAACTTTATTCTTGATCTCTCTAATTGATCGTAAACCATTATTCAATTAGCTTCCTCGTGATGAACTTCTCCTTCAATCTCTTTAATTGATTGATTGTAAACCTTTACTTAATTTAGCTTCCTCATGAGCTTTGGAATTTGTTTTGTATAAGAACTTCAAATTAGCATTTGATCTTGGTCTCTTTAATTGATTACTGACTTTCGTTCAATTTAGCTCACTCATGATTAGCTTTGACATCTGCTTTGTCTCATCATCATTAAGTGAAAGAGGTGCAAAATGAAACCAAGCAAGTGAAGGTAGAATTGCTTGTACTAACGCATCAATGGCTGAAAGATATATAATTAGTGCGGCTACATAAATAAATAAAATATTAATAAATAAATCAATAATAATGAATAATTAAATAATAATAAATAGTAATGAATAAATAAAATATAATATTGAATAATAAAATAATCAAATTAAATATACCATCTCTAAATTCTTCGTGAGATATAATACGAATAACTGATCATTGAATAATTAAGAGGTTCGGATGGAATATGAAATTCAAGTGTTTGTTCCATATCCTTAAATGAATATTGTTGAAGTTTTATACTTTATTTTCTTTCACATAATTCTTTTATGAACAGAGGAAGATTTGCTTGCTGTCTAAATATTAAAATAATTCTAATTATTATTTTCGTCATCACCATCATCATTATTATTACAAATTCTCATTAACTATATACTTATAGTGTAGGTCCGGGATTACAACCTTCAGGACTTTAATTTAAATGTATAGTATAAATGTACAGTATAAATTTTAGTAGGATACAATATAGATGCTGCTAATAAAAATATTATACGACATTATATTAAATACAAATATGAAAATTACATGTTCATCCTTAAATAAAAATGTCATTGACAATTCAAATAGAGTTTTTGATTGTCTATATTAACTAGTTAAATTTCCTGGTAAATAATCTTGCGACGGGATTATCGGATTACTGGTGTAAGGTGGAAGTATAATAATAATAATAATAATAATTAAAATAATAAGTATAAATAAATAAATGAAATAAAATAGACAAATAAAAAATACTCACTAAAAGCCAATTTATCGTATTCAACACAAATTGTTCATCATGAAGAAATAAACCTGAAGAAGTTTCTAATTGAACATATTGTTGAAGATGTTCAATAAATCCAAAAGAAATAATAGTGTACCAAATTTTGAATACATCATTAAATGTGAATTGATATTAGGTGAAAATTCAATAATTCTTTAACTCCATTTATTATAATCATGGGTAAATAAGATATTCGAAAATTTAATAATGAGAGTATTGACCATGAATAAGCGAATGAAGTAAACTATATCTCAAATTTGGTATTCCGGGAATATCTTTAGAATTAATAATTCATCCTCCTCGTTCTTCTCCCATACTTAAATCTGAAAACTTTTCAATTATTCTATCTTCATCTTCATCTTCTGCCATTATTGATTGTTTTTTGTTTAAGATTAATTGCTGATTCGGAATATGCGAAAAATTATATGTATGCAAGAAGTTGATACTTTTAATCTCCTCCATAATTTTCATAATTTAGTTTCATACAAACCATAAAAATAAGTAAAAGATATAAATTACAATCTATTGTATAATGTGGTTGAATAATATCAGTAGTTGATTATGAAATAAAAGCATTTATAAATTGTGATATTATTACTACTAACACTATTTCCTATATTTCTTATATTCTCAATTTTTCCAATATTTCCTATCATTAATACTACAACTTATATTAACTAATTCTAATATAGTCTATCACACGACATCAAGTAATTTCCATATTCTTGCTTTTAGACCTTGGATCTAAAAATAATTCATAAAAATCTGAAGACTTTGTCTTATTAAATTAGATTAAAAGTAAAAAAAAAAACTTTTACTTAATGTCTAGATTATACATGTCGTCAAAACTATTGAATTGAGTCAGACGCAATTAAAATTGAGAAAAATTGGAGTTGAGTCAAGGCAAATTTTGATTTTTACTAATAACTGACGCAATTAGTTGAGTCAGACGCAATTAAAAATTGAAATTTTAAGAGTTGAGTCAAGGTCAAATTAGTTTTGACGACATATATAGTCTAGATACTTTACTTTTGTTTGAGAATAAGAATGAAGGTACCTAAAATAATTAAAAAGGTAATTAATATTGAAAAATAATTTGTAAACGATTTTTATTAGTCACTAACTTCAGATTTGTGGCGAAGTATAAGAAATCTCAATTTATTGAAGTAGATGAAATTCGCGATCAATGAAAAAATTCTTTTTTGTATAAAAATCATCATTGTGTAACTAGAAGCGCTGATTATTAGATTAATTGCTAGCCCAATCATCGTATACACCGGTCTAACCGCAATATACTGCTTATCTATTTTTATCATTTATATTATATGTTATNTATACATGTCGTCAAAACTATTGAATTGAGTCAGACGCAATTAAAATTGAGAAAAATTGGAGTTGAGTCAAGGCAAATTTTGATTTTTACTAATAACTGACGCAATTAGTTGAGTCAGACGCAATTAAAAATTGAAATTTTAAGAGTTGAGTCAAGGTCAAATTAGTTTTGACGACATATATAGTCTAGATACTTTACTTTTGTTTGAGAATAAGAATGAAGGTACCTAAAATAATTAAAAAGGTAATTAATATTGAAAAATAATTTGTAAACGATTTTTATTAGTCACTAACTTCAGATTTGTGGCGAAGTATAAGAAATCTCAATTTATTGAAGTAGATGAAATTCGCGATCAATGAAAAAATTCTTTTTTGTATAAAAATCATCATTGTGTAACTAGAAGCGCTGATTATTAGATTAATTGCTAGCCCAATCATCGTATACACCGGTCTAACCGCAATATACTGCTTATCTATTTTTATCATTTATATTATATGTTATTCGTTTCCAAAAATATTATGGGATTGTGGATCATTACATATATATCTTGGGTAGATACGTGTCACCCTTTCCATTGTTTATTAATGACCAATAATTTGTAGATTCTCAACAATTAGATGGTCAATATGATAAGAAACATGATTTATATAAGTTAATTCAGGCCTTTGCTTTCTTATGCAAAGACAAAAGCTTGAATGATTTAGGTAATGATAGATTAATTATTCATAACAATTTTTTATTTGATCATGTGTAATATTTATATATTCAATAAGTACTATTTCGAGCAAGAACTTTGAAATACTTTTAAACTCTCATAAATAAATTTGTTTTTTTTATTCAAATAAATGCATTAAATTTTATATCTTTTTAATTTTTTCTATTACTTTCAAAATGAAATTGACAATTCACGTCTATTATAACTTGAAATATATCATACTGTGTTTTCATGAATTTCAGTTATTATTAATTTAATGAATTATAAAATATATATTTTTTATTAATACTAAAATCTACATCACAACATTTGTAAAAATAATATGGGAGTGAATTTTTGATATATGAAGAGATATTATTCATTTATATAAAGAATTACATAACTATTTGGTCTTTGATTAAATTAACTTAATTATTATTATTATTGAAGTTGCCTTTGAAATTTGATGATTTTCACATATCGGCTGATTATAAAAATTGACTGATTTTCTGTTACACAAAAATTTTTTTTATTTACCTCTTAATAAAGTTAATAAAACTTATTGATAAAAGATTTTGATTACTAAGTAAAGTTGTTCTTTTGGAGTAAAGTAAATAAAATAAAAGAAAAAATAAGATAAAATAATGTTATTAACCTTTTTAAGAAAGAAATAAAACAAATTTCCACAGGGTAAGGGGCTGGGTTGATGGGTTAGGGTCGGGTTTGATGGGTTAACAAGTACTTATTAATAGGTCTACTTATATTTAAACTCTTATTTACTTAATAAAATATTTTTAAAAATTACAAATATATGTAAAATTTTGTGTCAAATATTTTTATTTAGGGGTTGAGAAGTAGTTTCCCTAATAAAATATTGAGATTTTTTTGATTTTTAAATTTCTTCGAAAAAATAAATAAAATTATAATTGGCTGAGAGGATATCACCTGATCTAAAGTTTTAAGACTTTCACAATCAGCCCATATGAAATAAAATTTTTTTAACAAATTAAAATCTTAGAATAAATAATTGATTTATGTAATTAAATTATATTATAAAATAAATGGATTTTTCAATCAGTACACTGATTGGTTCTTTATTTGTGATTTAATTGAACAATATAACTGTTCGTGTATTGTGATCTGACAAAACATGACAGATTTTGTGATGTGGCACAAAATATTATAACTAGAGGTGCAGACTTATGCTAGGACCTGAGTCACATCTTCATCTCAATTTTCACGTCAATTTGTCACAATGTAGTAAAACGTGACCATGGTAGTAAGACATGACCATAGTCATGTGTCATGACTATGGTCGTGTATCATAACTATGGTCGTATGTCGTAACTATGATTGTATGTCATAACCATAGTCATATGTTTGTATTTAATTATTATTGATAATCAATAAATTATAATAATATATAATATTATTACTATAATTAATTATCGATACGATAATAATTATTATTATTTCGATAATATAATTAATATAATAATAATTAATTTAATTAATTTAATAACTAATTATCGAAATTATTCAAAATAATTATTTATAATTATTCAAAATAATTATTTATAATTATTTCGATAATTATAATTAATAATTATTATCGAAATAATTATTTCGAAATAATTAATTAATAATAATAATAATTATTATTATTTCAATAATTCAATAATAATTATAGTAATAATTATTTCAATAAGACGATAATAATTATTATTAACAATAATTAATTATTTTGATAACAATTATTTTGATGATGATTATTCTCAAAATAATTATTTAATAATTATTATTAAAATAATTATTTCAAATTATTGATAATAATAATCACTAGTCGAAATGGTCCAATTTGGCTAAAATTCAGCTGTGCAATTTTCAGCCGAAATATAACTGAAAGTCAGCTGAAATTTTTCTTTTTTTTTTGTCGATTGTTATGCCGATTGGTAGCCAATCGGCAAAAATTTGGTAATAAAAATTCTGATAAAAATCAGAAAGAAATATTCAACAATCGGAAAGAAAATGATAAGTAAATTTATTCAAAATTCTGATAGAAATCAGAAACAAATATAACAAATATTCAAAAATCAGAAAGAAATGGTAAGTAAACTTGATCAAAATTCTGATAGAAATCAGAAAGAAATATTCAAGAATTGTTCAAAATTCGGTAAGTAAATTTATTCAAAATTCTGATAAAAATCAGAAACAAATATTTAAAATCCAGTAAGTAAATTTATTTAAAATTCTGATAAAAATCAGAAACAAATATTCAAAATCCAGTAAGTAAATTTATTCAAAATTCTGATAGAAATCTGAAAGAAATATTCAAGAATTGGAAAAAAAATAGTAAGTAAACTTGATCAAAATTCTGATAGAAATCAGAAAGAAATATTCAAGAATTGTTCAAAATTCGGTAAGTAAATTTATTCAAAATTCTGATAGAAATTAAAAAGAAATATTCAAAATTCAGTAAATAAACTTGATCAAAATTCTAATAGAAATCAGAAACAAATATTCAAGAATTGGTCATAATCCGATAAATAAACTTGGTCAAAATTCTAGAAATCAGAAAGAAATATTCAAAAAATCAGAAAGAAAACTTAGTTAAAATTCTAATAGAAATTAGAAACAAATATTCAAAAATCAAAAAAAAAACCAGTAAGTAAACAAAAGAAAATAGCTAATGTTCTTTATTAAATAATCTAAAAATAATCATTAAAAATAATAAAAATAATATTAAAATATTCTAAAATATATTGATAAATGTCTATATATTATGTACTTATTGAAATTATTATTGTTCGGCCAAAATTTTTGAACTAGAAGTACTAGCAAAACTCAGCTCGCCTTTCCCTTCTGTTTGCATAAATTCGGTGTCATAAATGACATCTTCTTGTTCATTACATATTCAGTTAGGGGTTTTCGCCAGAGGGGGAAATCGTACCACTGAATTTCATCAGAATAGTTTTGTTTCCATTGTAATTGAGCAGTAGTACTTGAAGCTGATTAGGGATCAAGTACATTTCTGAGCAAGTGTTTTAGTTAAACATTAGCGAAAATAGATTAAAAAAAAATAAATATCAAGGAAATTTCGGTAATAAATCGATAATAAATTAGTAATAATTGTTAAAAATAAAAGCATTTCAGAAATAAATTAGAAATTGGTTTTTTTGCATATAATATTAAAAAAAAAAGAGAAAAAAAAATAAGTATTAATAATATTTTGGTAATAAATTGAAAGAGAAAAAAATAAAATCATTAATAAATTGGTAATAAATAAAAGGATATAATTTTTTGTATATAATATTAAAAAAAAGAGAGAAAAAATAAGTATTAGTAATAAATATCATTAATAAATCGATAATAAATTGGTAATATTAAAAAAAACAAAAAATAAAAATAAGTATTAGTAATATTGTCACAGAAGTGCAGAGTATTTCGAACAATTTCTTAAATCAGTCTCTCAGTTTGCATCACACAAACAAATAATAATATGCTCTATCTGCCAGTAGATCAAGCAATCAATTGATCTAAACTTGCCTATCTTGAAACAGATAATAAATATATAATAAATAATAATAATAATCAAATAATAATCAAATTAATCATGAAGGCACAGTGAGTAAAGTGGAGTAAAAGTAGTAATGCAGTATCAAACAATATTTAATAATATTTCGCAATATCATGACACAAAGTATAAGTTTATTAAAATATAAAATATAAAGTTTTAAAAGCAAAGTATTATTTAACAACAGAAATATTACAGCGTGACGTATCTTTCCTGTTCCTGAATGAAGTTTACTTTTCTATATAATATTTATTAAAGTATTTTGAATTATTCTGAATTATGTCTAATTAATTATATTATAACTTGTAATTTATTTAACTGAGTGTCTAACTATTCACTACTGAAACTTACTTCTGATAACAGTCATATTTATACTTTCTCTTTTGTTTACACTTCATCCTTGTACCTCACACTTCAACTTTTGTATGTCATTTTTCATCCTTGCACGATATCCTTTATCCTCGTATGGTATCCTTCATCCTTGCACACCATTTTTCATCCTTCATCCTCGTACAAGGATGACAATTACCTGAAAGTTCATCTAGTGTCACAGAATATTATTCCCTGTGACATTTCACCTGATTACCAATTTACTTCGCCACAAANAGTTTGCATCACACAAACAAATAATAATATGCTCTATCTGCCAGTAGATCAAGCAATCAATTGATCTAAACTTGCCTATCTTGAAACAGATAATAAATATATAATAAATAATAATAATAATCAAATAATAATCAAATTAATCATGAAGGCACAGTGAGTAAAGTGGAGTAAAAGTAGTAATGCAGTATCAAACAATATTTAATAATATTTCGCAATATCATGACACAAAGTATAAGTTTATTAAAATATAAAATATAAAGTTTTAAAAGCAAAGTATTATTTAACAACAGAAATATTACAGCGTGACGTATCTTTCCTGTTCCTGAATGAAGTTTACTTTTCTATATAATATTTATTAAAGTATTTTGAATTATTCTGAATTATGTCTAATTAATTATATTATAACTTGTAATTTATTTAACTGAGTGTCTAACTATTCACTACTGAAACTTACTTCTGATAACAGTCATATTTATACTTTCTCTTTTGTTTACACTTCATCCTTGTACCTCACACTTCAACTTTTGTATGTCATTTTTCATCCTTGCACGATATCCTTTATCCTCGTATGGTATCCTTCATCCTTGCACACCATTTTTCATCCTTCATCCTCGTACAAGGATGACAATTACCTGAAAGTTCATCTAGTGTCACAGAATATTATTCCCTGTGACATTTCACCTGATTACCAATTTACTTCGCCACAAACATTTCCTCATTCAAAGGGGAGCTCCTGCAACCCTGCACCTATTTCCAAAAGATCTTCCATCAATTGTGTACTCATTGTTTTATAGAGTTGCAAAAATCTTTCAAACTCTGATTTTGGCAGTTTATAAATCCAATCTGACGTAACATTTTGAAAGTTTCTGGAGTACGGTGTTCCTATTACTTGAAATAATAATCGTATTCGTGTCGCTATTTGGTAGATTCGTGCTCCGTTTTGATGGGATCGTTCATGTAATTCTCTTTTTAGTATTGTCACGGTACTTCCTAATTGAGCATCTTGTAGATAATCACCAAGTTTCCTATATGCGTTCATTTTTTGACCATTTGTTCTATGCATATCCGTAGCTATTCATAGAAGTTTGTCTAAGTCATGATCAATAACTCGATCCTGTTCTTCTAGAGCTGTAAAGATATTTACTGTATACATTGTTAACATATCGTCACATTGCATAGTAATTTCATTATTCATGGGTTGATCAATTTCTATTATAGTACTTTCTGTTACCAAATATGCACCAGTATTGTCTATGATAACCTGGGCTTCTCCTAAGATTTGCGAAAATTCTCTTCGTAATTCGTGAACTCTCCTTCGTAAACTGTCTAGAATTGGAATATTATTCATAGTAAAAAAAAGTTTTTGGCAAAATTTTTCAGGACTTTTTGCAATCTTACGAATTCTTTTAAACAAGTCTATTGTTTACTTGTTATCTCACGTGGGATGATAACCCCTTTGTTTATATGATTTCAATCGATTGCCATGTACAGGTCGACTATTGAGAACTTCTCCACTATTGGTTCTTAATATGTAGAAGCTATTACCAAGAACTCTATGAATAAAGAAAGGACTAGACCATTTGTCTCGAAACTTATCGCCATGAACATTCTGTAAATCAGATCTGTACTCTAATACCTTATCTCCTGTTTTGTATGTCATTGTTTAAATTTTCCTATTATGGGTTATCTTTTGCCGTTTTTGTGCATCTTTAATATTCTTAGATGCTTGAATTCGATTATCTTCGAATATTCCCGTAACTTCTCCAGTTCTTTTGTGGATCATCTCTTTAAATTGTTTTTCATCAATTTCTTCAACAGGCCAAATAATAATATCAAGTTCTATGGGTAGTGTAGAGGCTCATCCATATAGTAAATAAAATGGCTCATATTTTGTTGTTCTATTTTTAGTTGTTCGGTATGTGAAAAGTACCAAAGCTATCAGTGTATCCCATTCTTGTGTTGTTCCCTTTACACATTTCTTTAAAGTTTGACAGAGAGTTTGATTATACCGTTCTGTCAGTCCATTACTTTGAGGGTGATAAGCAGACATAAGTCTTCGATGAGTTCCCATTATCTCTATTAGGTTGGTTACTATTTGACTAACAAATACCGCTCCTCTATCAGATAATATTTCTCTTGGGCAACTATGCCTACATATAATTTCATCGTATAGAAACCAAGCAATAGTTTTTGCATCTGCTTTTTCAATAGCCCTGGCTTCTGGCCACTTTGTAAAATAATCTGTAGCCACTACTATATATCTTTTTCCCATTGTTGTTGGCTTCAAGGGACCTACAATATCTGTCCTAATTGATCAAAAGCTTGTCTTACTGCAATAAGTCGCAATACTTCAGTTGGCTTGGGTTTACCCTGTCTTTGACATATATCATATGTCTCTATGTAATTTCGAATATCTTCGCCCATCGTAGTCCAAAAGTATCGTTGCCTTGTTTTATTTATGGTAGCCTTTATACCAAAATGTCCGGCATTGAATGGGTTATTCCTGCCACTAATGATATTATACATAATATTGAATTCAGATGTACAATGGAACAGTTTCTTTCATCTACTAAAGTAGAAATTATGGCAATGTTAACAGCAATTGCAATAGCTCCCACAAATTGTAATATAGAAATTTTTTCAGATAATTAAGGAGCAATTAACATTATTAACAACATAATAACTACTTCAAAAGAAGCAAAAATCAAAACAAATGATAACAATATGATTCTAACATATGCAGCTCAACAAATTATACAAGATCTTGGAGTACAAATTTCTTTATTCAAAGTTAAAGCACATTCAGGTGTAAAATTTAATGAAATAGCAGACCGCTTGGCACAAGTATCAATTACTTCTCCATTTCAAGACTCACGAATAAGTATTAACAATAGTGCACTAAATCAAATTAAAACAATTCCTATGTGGAATATATACATGTCGTCAAAACTAATTTGGTCTTGACTCAACTCTTAAAATTTTAATTTTTAATTGCGTCTGACTCAACTAATTGCGTCAGTTACTAGTAAAAATCAAAATTTGCTTTGACTCAACTCCAATTTTTCTCAATTTTAATTGCGTCGACTCAATTCAATAGTTTTGACGACATGTATAGTGGAATGGTCTAGTTTTAGATTACTCAATTAAAACTGTGATTTAAAAGTTTAACAGTGAAATCTGGAGGCAAAAGTGGTTGCGTCAAAATAGAATCAGGTGGTGGATTCGTACTAACAAAGCTAAAAATATAAATTGGGACATGACTTGGAAAACTGTTCATCCTTCAAAGATATCATCTTTAATTTCAAGTAGTAATGAAGCATCAATCAGGAGATTTTCTTTGAAATTACTAAATGATGAACTTCCAACATTATCAAATCTTAACAAATGGAATTCTTCCTTGGAAATAGAAAATAATATTCATGTTTTTACATACTCATCACAAACAGATATAAATCCATTAATAGAATTGAAAAGTAAATTTATACAAATTATTATTCATGAAATGGCAAATATTCTTCAACAGGAGTTAAATTGGAGATATACACAAATGATTTTGAACTGCGTAATCAACACCTAATGGAATTTGACCAAATTTGCTTTCTTGATATAATAGCTAGAATAGTTTCTAATTCATTGGTAACACTAACACTGGTCGAATGAACAAAAATCGGAATCCTATTGATGGCGCAAATATGCATAAATCGGACATCCTATTTGTGAAAATTCATAAATCGGAAATTCCTATTTATAAATTGGAAAAAATCGACTGCCTATATTTAATAAATCTTAGCAAATTTAGCCATCAATCGGAATCTTATTCATAATAAAACCATCCTATTTTTTTCCATTTGACTAGTGTAAGTAAGGACATATTGGAAAATAATAAAGACAGTCATTTAGTTATACTTAGAAGTATGCGCAAATTTAAAATTCATTTATTTAATCTATGAAAATACCGTTGTGATAAAGTAATAATATGGGAAAAAAGTCAAAATATCAAAACTAAAGACAAAAAAGTAGGAAGGAGAAGGTTTCCAATATTATCGACAGTGTCACATGATATTACAGAGTTAAGAGTATATGATGACTTGGACTTTGAACAATATAAAGGAATAGAAACTTCATATATACAGAATAACAATATAGATTATGTTTCAGATGATACACGTAATTCCTTTCACACAGCAGTAGTTCACACAAAACAATGGTTATATACAAAATTCTTGAATGGTGTTAGCAAAAAAGGGATTTCATGCTTTTATAAAACTAACTAACAGGGCCTTGGCTAATCAGTTTCTCAGATTTACTGAGCAACAATGGGCCGTGCCGTAGATTAGATTTTATCTAGTTTTAGCAAACTCCTNCAAATTTATCCATCAATCGGAATCTTATTCATAATAAAACCATCCTATTTTTTTCCATTTGACTAGTGTAAGTAAGGACATATTGGAAAATAATAAAGACAGTCATTTAGTTATACTTAGAAGTATGCGCAAATTTAAAATTCATTTATTTAATCTATGAAAATACCGTTGTGATAAAGTAATAATATGGGAAAAAAGTCAAAATATCAAAACTAAAGACAAAAAAGTAGGAAGGAGAAGGTTTCCAATATTATCGACAGTGTCACATGATATTACAGAGTTAAGAGTATATGATGACTTGGACTTTGAACAATATAAAGGAATAGAAACTTCATATATACAGAATAACAATATAGATTATGTTTCAGATGATACACGTAATTCCTTTCACACAGCAGTAGTTCACACAAAACAATGGTTATATACAAAATTCTTGAATGGTGTTAGCAAAAAAGGGATTTCATGCTTTTATAAAACTAACTAACAGGGCCTTGGCTAATCAGTTTCTCAGATTTACTGAGCAACAATGGGCCGTGCCGTAGATTAGATTTTATCTAGTTTTAGCAAACTCCTTTATGTACCTATTTGTTCTATAAATTGTATTTATTGTCCAATATAATAAACATTTTGGAGTGAGGCTCCGTTGGTTTAAAAAAAAAAAAAAACCAAAATGTCTGGCATTTGGTACATTATGCATGTTGTATAATATTTTAGTTAAATTTTCTCTTGTAATTACCCTTAGAGAATCGCCCTCTTTGTTTCGTTTATATAAAATATTGTCTTAAACTATATAATGGTTCACTTGTTGTCGTAATTTTCACCGTTGTTCGTTAGTGTCGTTTGGTGGAAAAGTATGATTTATTAAGTATTCCATTAATTGATTATAAGTATCTATATCCATTTTTGAAAAGTTTCGAGATTTTGTATCTTTAATAAATATTTGAGTTCTATTATATTTGTTGTCTTAATTAGTTATTCTTAATAGTGCATCAGCATTGGCGTTAAGCTTTCCTTGCTTATGAATAAGTTCGTAATTATACTCAGATAGTTCAAAAATCTATCTAGCAACTCTTCCTTTAGGTTGTGGGCGGTTCTTTAGCCATGCTAAAACGGAGTTATCCATATATAAATCAAACTTGGGGCCATGTAAGTAATGTTTAAAATGTCGTACGGCCCATATTGCAGCAAGGCACTCTTTTCTAGCACTGTTCGGGGAATAACAGCAAGCGACTGGCGTAAGCGATAAGGTGTTCAAGATTTTCCGTATCCTTCTGGAAGAGCATTGTTCTAATTTCCCAGTCAGATGCATCGGTAGCTAGTATAAATCGTTTCGAAAAGTCAGGGTATATCATTATAGGAGCTGAAGTTAATTGTCCTTTTAATGTATCAAACACGAGTTGATGTTTGGGCTTCTATTCAAATATTACGCTTCTCTTCATAAGGTTGTGTAATGGTTTCGCGATTGTAGCAAAGCTTTTTACAAATCTTCAATAATATGAGGCTAATCCCAAGAAGGCTCTCATGTTTGTCTTATTTTGCAGAACTGGATAATGCTGCACCTTCTCAATCTTCGAAGGGTCTGGGGCTATTCCGTCAATTGTTATAATATGTCCCAAAAATATTAATCTTGTCTTGAAAAAGTCACACTTTTCCTGTTTATCTTTAATCCGGCATTTTCTAGAAGTATAAACATATCCTTCAAATGTTCTAGGTACTCTTCGTAAGTTTTCGAATATATAATAATATCATCAATATATTCTAGTACGAACTTCCAAGTAACCTCATGGAAGACTCTATTTATCACTCGTTGAAAGGTTGCAAGGGCATTGATAAGTCTGAAAGGCATCACGAGAAACTCATAGGTACCAAATGGGGTAATGAAAACAGTCTTCTCTCAGTCTTTAGTGGATACTTCTACTTGCTAAAAACCTGAAGCGAGGTCTAAAGTTGAGAAGAAAGTGGAGTGTCCCAAAGCATCGAGCATGTTTGCTATTCGTGGTACTGAATATGTATCAAGTTTCGTGACCGCATTCAATTTTCTGTAATCTACACAAAGCCTGAATTTCCCATTCTTCTTATTCACTACTATAATGAATACAGACCAAGGACTAAATTACTTTTAATTAGTCCGTTCTTTAGCATATTTGCTATTTCCTCCTTCAAAAATTCCAAGTATCGGGACGAGGTTCTATAGAGATTTAATTTGATGGGCTTTGCTTTGCCAGTGTCTATTGTATACTGATAAAGGTTTGTCTTTCCTAATTTTGAAAGATCCTTGGCTACCAAATTCAAAAATCCTTCGATAATTTCGTGAACTTGTGGCTTATATTGATTTTCTTCGAGTTTCTCTACTCCACTTTATACCAAATTACAGCAAATGTCTTGTATTTCCTTTCATGGTATAATAGAGATAATCTTCTCATCTTGCTGATATTCTTCACAGACTTCACATATATCCTGACTTGTTTTTAAATATATGCCGCACCAGCAATAGGAATTAGGTCCTGTTGCTTTGCATCGCTCTTGAGCATCTTTCTTTCTTCTGACCGGATCAAAACAATAAGATAACTGATCATATAGTTCCCAGGTGACAAGCTTCGAATTCTTGTGCATTCCTTCGGAAGTAAACTTATATTTCATATAGGATACTTGATACGGGAGTTCATAAGTTAATTCTGTGAAGTTTACTTCTTCTTCGTCAGTATCCAAATCATCACTACTTTCTACATATTCTTCTTCACTATTATCATCTTCTTTATTATCGTCCAAGACAGTGGTTCTAGTATTTCTGCAAGAGATTTGAGCTGTTCGCTTTTCATTCTTTAAGATTAATTTACACTCTTGATAATCTATTATGCGCGTGCTTTCCTTAACCAATCTGTTCCCAAGATTAATGCGTAACCTGTTGCATCAATGACTTCCATATCAACCGCTACCACAATTTCTTCCAACTTTATTGGTACTTGTGTTACGATTCCTAAACTAGGACGTCTTTCTCTATGTATACCAGTTATTTTTCTTCTGGATGTTTTCTCAATCCTTCAACCTATGGATTCCATGAAGTTCTTTGAAATGATATTAATAGATAAACCACTATCAAGTATCACTTCAACTCTCCATCCAGCTACTTGGGCTTTGCAAGTCATGGATATATTCCCTTCTACTGTTGTATAATTGGCCATTTTTACAATTCTCGTACGCTTAGGTGTCAACGCCTTTCGTGTCTCGCTTCTATAATGAGACATAGCCATTAATTGTCCCTAAGTAATATTGGCTCTTGTCGCAAGTAAATCTGAGACGATGGAATATGGTGGAGCATTTTGTGTCATAAATGGTTGTTGGACAGGGAGTACTTTCTTTCTTTTTTTTTGTTTAGGATCTTCAGATACTTCTTTCTTCTTTTCTGCAGGACGCAATAGTATTGCAATAGGTTGTAGAGCATCTTATTTACTTGTGGACCCAATACTTTCTCCTATTACTCTATCATTATCTACAGTCTTAAATGAGGGATTTGTATTATCTGCACTTTCACCCTTCTGAGGTGTGCCTGTTAGTTTAAATGCTGTATTCTTTTCCAAACAGTAGAGATAGGTTTTTGGATTTCTTCTTCTTGAGTTGTAAACGTATTACTATTTATGTCTCCTTGCGAAACTTGTTGTATAGTTTGATTCACTGTTGTATTAGTTGAAAGGGTACAGTATTGGTAGGTCGTGGGGTGGTGGAAGCAGCTGGATTTATTTGATTTCTTTGATTTCCTTGTCTCATAGAACAATTCCAGGCCATATGTCCAGTTTGTCCTCAATGGTAGCAATTTGGCGGATTATTATAATTTCTAAAGCTCTGTCCTCTATTGCCATTGTAATTATTATAACCTTGTCCTCTGTTATTATTATTATAGTTTGATCTGTTATTAAAAGTATTAGGTGTTCTTTCTCCTTTTTCAATAATCTTCTGTAATGTTTCGGCAATAGGCACGAAGGCTTTCTGTACTATTCGTTCTATTACATCTTCGCTTTCATTATTTTTATTTTGAGGAGGTACAGATCCTTGCATGCTCATAGAAGTAGTAGTAGTATATCCTGTTATAGCTTCGGGATAGGTTTGAGCATTTTCTTCAAATTGTTTGGCTGTTCTAATCGCTTTTTCCAATGTTGGTTTCTCTTGGGACTATACTTGTACGCAAAATTATTTTGGGGCCCCAAAATTGCAATTTTGGGGAAAAAAGTCGAAATAATTTTTTATAGAAGACGAAATTATTTTACTTAAAACCTGAAATTTTTTGATCACCCAGATTTATTCTTTGATTGAAGATACACATAACTGGGTACTTTTTTTACTTCCATATATAGAATAGATTTTGCATAAATCTCAAAAAGTCAAAATACCTCAAAAATCCAAAATCAATTTTGGGAACATGTATATTTGAGACATAATAAATGGTCGAGCTTGATAGGCAATATCTTTTTGTAATCCTTTCAAAAACTGCCAAACTTTTTCGTCTTCGCTCCATTTATTATTGCCATCTATTCGCTTAATTAATTTCTTAATATCATTTAAATATTGTTCTGCAGTTTTGCCTAGTTTCTGTACTTTCATTTGTAACTCAAATCTCAATTGGTTTATTAACGCAGTTGTTCGAAAGGTGGCCAAGAAAGATGTTTCAAAGGAGATTTGGTTCATATTGTTCCAATGATTGATGGGGTTCTGTCCCTCTTGCGCTTCGTTAAACTATTGTCTTGCTGTACCCTATAGATATCTGCTGACTACTTGGAGTTTGTATTCATCAGTATATTGGTTTATTCTTGCCGATTGATTAAATTCTTCTAACCATTCCATGGGATCTTGGTTTCCTCCGAAAAATGACGGCATTCTTGCATCATTCCTTATGCGGAATGCATTTTTGAGTCCCAGTATTAAGGTGTTCGCCTCGTTTTCACCAGTATTCATACTTGGTTTAGTAGTTTTCCTTCGTTTCGACAGTTTAACATATTATTCCGTAAGATTTTATAAAAGTATTTTTGACGATCCTTCGGAGATTTTATCTGGTTACACGAATTTTCACTTGACAATCTTTGTTGTAAATCCTTTGATCTGGAAGAATTTTATCAGATATTTATAATGATCAAATTTGGAAGAATTTCAAAGAAACGAATGAGAAAATTCACTGAATTTCTTCCGAAATGAGACAGCGGATTCACATTTTTGTTTAATGATAAACCTTGACTGGTTTCAACCTTACGATGATACTATTTATAACATCAATAAATTTTTTTAAACGTAAGCCTTCAAAGTTCTTCACTCCGATAACCTTCGAATACCTCCAACATAAATGTAATATTTACAAAGGTTATTGGTACTGAAAACTTTCATTTTTATTAATAAAACGTAATACTCCGGAGGTTATTGATATCGATAACCTTCAATAACCTTCACTTTATTATAATAAACATAATATTTGCGAAGGTTATTAGTCCGATAACCTTCAATAACCTTTGAAAATGAAATTATTACAATAACCTCCGACATAAAAAATTTCCTGATGTAGTACTGGAGTAATTTATGTCGCAATTTGTAATCTGCCCAGATATATCCGATTTAAGCGTGAAAATCTACTGATTTTTGGACTATTACCGGGTTCAAATGAAATTAGCCTACATAAAATAAATCATTATTTGGCACCAATTGTGAACAAATTGAAATCACTTTGGAATGGAATCATTCTAAATAAAACAGATAATTGTCCGAATGGAAAGAAAATCTGGGCAGCTTTGATATTAGTTTCTTGTGATGTAACTGCTACTAGAAAAATCTGTGGTCATATTTCGGCATTAGTATCTTGCCATCGATGCAAAAAAAAACAAATTACGAAAATCAGCAACATAATTTCGCTGGAATGAATGATATGAACAATTGGTTTATTGCAAAAGATTCATCCAAGCATCTTGAAAATGCTTTAAAATGGAGAGGTTGCAATTCGGATTCTGCTAGAAAGAAATTTACAAAAAGTAGTGGAGTAAGATGGTCAGAATTGTTGCGCTTACCTTATTTTGATCCAATTCGATTTATAATAGTTGATTCTATGCATTGTTTATTTTTGGGTATTGCAAAATAGATTGTGAAATGAATTTGGGTAGATATGGGGGTTTTATCATCAAATTATTTAAATAACATTCAAAAAAAAATGAACGAATTTCAAGTTCCTGCCGATTTGGGTCGAATTCCGGGAAAAATCTACTGTGGAGAAGGTTTTTCTAATTTTACTGTCGATTAATGGAGAATTTTTATTTCAATTTATGCTACTATAGTACTTTGGGAGTATTTAGAAGAAGTAGATAGGAAGATTCTTACATATTTTGTTCGAATTTGTCATCTTTTTGTAAATTGAATTCTAGAAACTAAATCTTTAAATGAAATTCATAAGAAAATAGTAGATGTTGTAACGTTAATTGAGAAAAAATATGGAAGAAATGTAATAACACCAAATCTTCACTTGTCGCTTCATTTAAGCATATATTCGCACGATTTTGATCCATTATATGCTTTTTAGTGCTTTTTATTTAAAAGAATAAATGGAATACTTGGTAAATTAATATATTTTGATTATTTTTTGATTATTTTTTGATTATTTTTTGATTATTTTTTTATTATTTTTTGATTATTTTTTGATTATTATTTTTGATTATTTTTTGATTATTTTTTAATTATTTTTTTCTGATTTTTTGCTTATTAGGTTCACTGCCCAATAGTTATTGGCAAATTGAACCAGAGCTAATGTGTCGATTAATCAATGACAATAGAATAAATGAGATAATATATACTGAAAATAATTCAAAAGGTCTAGAAATTCTTAATACTCGTTAATCCGTCGGATCTCTTTCAGAAATGGATCAATTTGGTCATGATGAAATGAGAAGATTCTGGATGTATTTGAGAACAATTCAAAAATCAACTATTTCTAGAAAAGAACCATTTCCAGATGAAATGTTAAAACCATTTTCAGAAAATATTCTACTTTCGGCAGATAGAATTTTAGATCTAATGATTATTTATTATAATGATACATATGAAAACTTGAAATTTCGGAAGTCATTTGAAACCGATTCTTTAAATTCAATAATAATTCCATTAAGAATAAACAAATATTGTTGCTGCTGAATTGGTTCCGAAATATTTGATTTGACATTTTCACCTAGACATCAAAAAAGCTCATATATTCTAGCTAAATTTGCATCTAAAGATAATAGTATTGATATTTATCCAGGTCAAATTCAGTTCTTTTTTGTTCATAAAATAAGTACAAATAGAATAAATATAGAAAATCATTATTTGGCATATGTTCGTTAGTACAAAAAAATCAAGAATCGGTTCTATTTCGGCATAAATAAAGAACAAATGTGTAATGATAAATTATGAGATACTGAATTTTATCTTAAAAGCTGAAATTGTATTATTCTAATCCATTACATTCTTGGATGATTTGTACCTGTCAAGTATAAAATTTCAGATCGTAAAAATGCTAAAGAGTATTTGGCAATAAATCCAATAAATAGAAAATATAATTTACGCTAAAAATTATCTTTCTTATTTTATTCTAAAATGATTAGAATTATGTAATTTTATTAAAATTTCCATAAATACATAATAAATCAGAAATAAATGATAAATCAGAAATTTTGCATTAAAATCATCTGAATTCAGTAATTTTTTTTCCGAAATGATAAAGATTTTATTAAATTTATTAACGGTCGAATTTAAGATAAATTTTTGCAGAAAGAGTATATTTCCAAAATTGACATTTTGACAGCATTAAAATATTGTATAAATTTCAGTACAAATTTGGAAATTTCGAATTTTGGTTGAAACTAAAATCCGAAATTCCGAATTTTGGCTAAAATTTATTAACGGTTGAATTTAAGATAAATTTTTGCGAAAAGAGTATATTTCCGAAATTAACATTTCGACAGTAAAATAGCATTAAAANACGATTTGTACCGGTTAAGTATAAAATTTCAGATCGTAAAAATGCTAAAGAGTATTTGGCAATAAATCCAATAAATAGAAAATATAATTTACGCTAAAAATTATCTTTCTTATTTTATTCCGAAATGATTAGAATTATGTAATTTTATTAAAATTTCCATAAATACATAATAAATCAGAAATAAATGATAAATCAGAAATTTTGCATTAAAATCATCTGAATTCAGTAATTTTTTTTCCGAAATGATAAAGATTTTATTAAATTTATTAACGGTCGAATTTAAGATAAATTTTTGCAGAAAGAGTATATTTCCAAAATTGACATTTTGACAGCATTAAAATATTGTATAAATTTCAGTACAAATTTGGAAATTTCGAATTTTGGTTGAAACTAAAATCCGAAATTCCGAATTTTGGCTAAAATTTATTAACGGTTGAATTTAAGATAAATTTTTGCGAAAAGAGTATATTTCCGAAATTAACATTTCGACAGTAAAATAGCATTAAAATATTTTATTAAATTTCAACACAAATTCGGAAATTCCAAATTTTGGTTAAAATTATTAAACGGTTGAATTTAAGATAAATTTTTGCGAAAAGAATATATTTCTGAAATTGACATTTTGGCAGTAAAACAGCATCAAAATATTGTATAAATTTCAGCATGAATTCAGAAATTCTGAATTTTGGTCGAAACTTAAAAATCACTTCAAAATTTTCTAAAATTTCTAAGAGCTGATTTTTTTTTAACAATCAGCTGAAAGTTAACTGAATTTTGATATTGTCAATTTGCCTTATTTTGCTTACAATATTGTGAATAAAATATGTTTATTTTATATATAATTCCTAAATGTCTAATAATCGGCAAAAAACAAGAATTCTTTTAATAAATTCTGAATTTTTGCTGAATTTTTGCTGAATTTTATTAATAAGCTGAAATATCATATTTTTGAAATGGATAAGCTGAATTTAGGCAGAATTGTTCTGATCTTTATTTCCAAAATGTCCATTTCGACAACAAAACAGTATATCAAAATATTGTACCAAATTTCAGTACAAATTCAGAAATTTCAAATTTTGGTCGAAACTTAAAAATCAACTTTAAGTTAAGTTTCAACCAAAATTCGAAATTTCTGAATTTTGGCTGAAATTTATTAATGGCCGAATTTAGACTGATTTTTTTTGGCAATTAGCTGAAAGTTGGCTGAATTTTGATATTACCGATTTGCCTTATTTCGGCTAGTGTAATTTATATATTGTAATTTAGATTCAAGATAAGCTTATTCAACAAACTTTATATCAAGCAATAAAAGTAAATATTAAACCTTATAAAAAATCAAAAAACAATGAAATTCAACAAGCTATTGCTGAATGAATAATTGTAGATAATTTACTACTTAATATTCTTCAAGGGCAGGGATATAAAAAAGTGATGTCAATTGTGGATCCAGCTTTTCAAATTCCATTAAACAAAAAAATGAAAAAAATAATTATTGAAGGATACCAGAATGCAGTACATGAATTAAAAAAATTAATTATCAATACTTGTGAGACAGCTTCTTTAACAACTGATCTTTGAACACATCCGGAATTATATAGAGATATTTTAGGATGCTATATATACGAAACATCCGGAGAACACACTAGAACAGTGCGTTCTAGTATGCTATATATACGAAACGTTCGGAGAACGCACTAGAATGGTACGTTCTAATATGCTATATATACGAAACGTTCAGAGAACGCACTAGAACGGTGCGTTCTAGTACGCTATATATACGAAGCGTTCGGAGAACGCACTAGAACGGCATATTTAATACGCTATATGAACGTAGGTGGTGTTCGTAGGACACTATAGATCGGTGTATTTTGGACGCACTAGAACGTTTATATTTAATTCCTGATGTAGCAAGAAGTAAACATAGATATATTGGTGTTACTCTTCATTGGTTATCAAGTAATTTTAAAGTATATGATTGTTTTTTTTGTATAGAACAAATGTCATACTCTCATTCTAGAGAAAAAATTTCAACATTTTTAAAAGAAAAAGTAAAAAAATTCAATTTGGAAGGTAAAATTACATGTGTTGTAACTGATAATGGTTCCAATATGATTAAGGCAATTAAATTATGGAATGAAGTTGAATGTTTATCATGTGCTGCTCACACATTGCAATTTTCTATTAATCATATTTTTAAAAAATCAAATACTTATATTAAGTGTATTAATTACTAATCCGCCTACATTAGGAATTATATATAGGCGTTCTAGTATGCAATAAGTACGAAAAGTATTTATTGCGTTCGATATACGCCATTTTATTGCGTATTACGAACGTTACGTTCTAGAACGATCCGTTCTACAACGTTTTACGAACGATAAGTATTAATAACGTTATATAACGGATCGTTCTAGTACGGTTTGCGAACTATCAGTATTAATAACGTTCTAGAACGATCTGTTCTAGAACATATTACGAACGATATAAACTAATAACGTTATATAACGTATCGTTATACGAAATATCAGTATTAATAGTTATTTAATGGATTGTTCGAGAACGTTATTGATTATAATAGTGTGTATCGTATAAAAAATCAACTCTTATAGTTTGCAATACACTATATTATAGATCGATATATAACGATTATATTTATTATTATTTTTTTTGTTTGGAGCATAACGAAGGATATCATATTTCTTTTTTGTCACATGCAAACGAAGAGATCATATTTATTTATTTTGTCACGACATATAGTAGAAGTTTTCGTAAAATATAATAAATATTTAATACAAAAATAAAATTATTTATTGTAAAAAATTATATATTAAAATTTTTATTTTTCCTTACTATTTTATTAAATTATTAGATGCTTTATCTTATGTATTTAATAATTTAATGATTATTATTTAATGAATACGATGATTAAAAATAGCAATATATTGTGTATTGTTTTAATGAATACGATGATTAAAAATGGCAATATATTGTGTATTGTGTATTACAGTCAAACTCACCATGTAAATTGTATGTCCTACCATGGGACCATGCATTAAGAGGAATTATGCATTTAGAGGAGATGCATTCAGAGGAGTTTTTTTGTATTTCGAATAAGGCTTTGTTTTATAATTAATACGATGATAATTTAATTATAATTTAATGATAATTTAATGATAATTTAATGATAATTTAATGATAATTTACTGAGTATTATTTAATAATGAATGTGATATTAAAAATAGC
>PQFF01000021.1:949706-961063 GCA_003547095.1 Diversispora epigaea
TTGTTTACTTACCACAAAAAATGAAGGGATAACTTTAAGAGAAAAATTTCGGAACGAAAGTTTCGAAATTTTTTTTTAAATTATACACGCAAATAATTAATTTTTTTTTGTTTCACTTTACAATATGATGCTAAGTAATTACAAAAATCCTTTATTTACATTATTTATATTAAATATAATAAACAATATATTAATATTTTCAACTGAACTTTTCGAACAAAAACGTTATATAACGTAATACTAACGTTATATTCTAATATTTTTAAGTCAACCTAACAAAGTCCTTTTCAGAAAATACCTTTTTTTTTACTTTTCAACAAAATTTTTTTTCAATTTCAACTAACTATACTTAAGAGTCAAGATAGCCTGCTGCAAATATCGCATGAGAAAAAAGAATGGTAAATATAAATATTTAATTTATTTGTTAAAGAAGTAGAGATAAATCTATATAAAGAGTATTATTTGAGATAAAATAATGTCAAAATATTATTTAAAGAAGAGAAATTATAATAATATATAAATAACAAAACATTTCGTTATATATTGAAATATGTAATAAATAAAAATATATTTTATTACTATATTATACAAAGCCACGTAATACAAAAAAACCCAAAAAAAACAATAACAATGACAATGAAGAAGTACCAGAAGCAATGGTGACATCATCATCAACGCCAGTTTCAACTACAAAATCTGCTTCGGTATCCGCTCTCTTATCAAAATCAGCATCAAGATCCATAGCAACAACAAAATCAACTTCAAAATTGAAATCAAACTCAACCTCAACAAAATCAGCTTGTTCCGCTTCAACTCTTACCGCGTTAACTCCTACTGCATCAACTCAATCCGCATCTTCTCTAATCCCCACAAGAAGATTCCAAGAATCATTTTTATTGGATGTTGAAGCAAACAAAAAAAAGAAAACCAATAAATTTGAAGGTAATAAACGTTATATATCGGTTTAAAAGATAATTAAATATATTATAATATAATTAATGTTGAATTTCTTTAATTTAGATGAAAAAACAAATCAAAAAATAATGAATACACTATTGGAAATAAAAAAAGACATTACTGGAATAAAAAAAGAAATCTCTGAAATACACAAAAGTGTAGATAATTTCAAAGAAAAAAATAAGGAAGTGGAAGAATCATATTTAAATGTAAGAATAATGTTATACTTTATTTTTCTTTATGATATAAATAAAAATTAATTTTAAATATTTTTACAGAAAATAGCCCAAACTGTATCGAAACCTTTTATTGAAACAGATATGTATCCGGATATTGAAAAACTAAAAGAAGAAACAAAGAACTACTTAAATTCAAATGATCCCGAATTTCTTGCAAAATGTTCAGAGAAAAAATGGGATCATTTGTTTGAAAAAAAAATTCATGGAAAGGTAAATAATTTAATTAATAATTTATTGTATATCAAATGACATTTAGTAAAATATGACGTTAGATAACGTTTTATAATATAGATGCTATTGAAACTTTGATCAATGAGAGGTAATATGGTTGCCAAAATTAAATCGGCAATATTTTCTACCTTTGGTGAAGATTCGCTACCAAATATTAATAACAACGCTATGCAAAAAGATATAATGGATTGGAAGGAAAAAAAAGAAGTTAGAAAAGCATTTGAAAAATTACATAAAAAAATAAATAATGACAANTAAAAAAAGATATTACTGGAATAAAAAAAGAAATCTCTGAAATATACAAAAGTGTAGATAATTCCAAAGAAAAAAATAAGGAAGTGGAAGAATCATATTTAAATGTAAGAATAATGTTATACTTTATTTTTCTTTATGTATATAAATAAAAATTAATTTTAAATATTTTTACAGAAAATAGCCCAAACTGTATCGAAACCTTTTATTGAAACAGATATGTATCCGGATATTGAAAAACTAAAAGAAGAAACAAAGAACTACTTAAATTCAAATGATCCCGAATTTCTTGCAAAATGTTCAGAGAAAAAATGTGATCATTTGTTTGAAAAAAAAATTCATGGAAAGGTAAATAATTTAATTAATAATTTATTGTATATCAAATGACATTTAGTAAAATATGACGTTAGATAACGTTTTATAATATAGATGCTATTGAAACTTTGATCAATGAGAGGTAATATGGTTGCCAAAATTAAATCGGCAATATTTTCTACCTTTGGTGAAGATTCGCTACCAAATATTAATAACAACGCTACGCAAAAAGATATAATGGATTGGAAGGAAAAAAAAGAAGTTAGAAAAGCATTTGAAAAATTACATAAAAAAATAAATAATGACAACGACGAAGAAACACCAACATGGTGTAATAAAATATTGCAGAAAGCATTTCCAAATCCTGATAAGGTAGGAAAACCTCTCCTCGCGTTCGCCGTAGGAGTAATTGAAATAATTCTTGATCCTGATAATGGAGGTATAAAAGTAAAAGACGAAATAATGAAATCAAAAATAAGAAAAAATATAGTAAGTTTTATTAATTTATTGAAGACTCCGGAAAAAATAAAAAAAAAAGGGTTAAATATCGTTATAATTTAGGATAAAATCGAAAATNCCAACATGGTGTAATAAAATATTGCAGAAAGCATTTCCAAATCCTGATAAGGTAGGAAAACCTCTCCTCGCGTTCGCCGTAGGAGTAATTGAAATAATTCTTGATCCTGATAATGGAGGTATAAAAGTAAAAGACGAAATAATGAAATCAAAAATAAGAAAAAATATAGTAAGTTTTATTAATTTATTGAAGACTCCGGAAAAAATAAAAAAAAAAGGGTTAAATATCGTTATAATTTAGGATAAAATCGAAAATGGAAATATCTATATTTCATCATCATCCTCGGAATCATCCTCAGAATCAGAAAAGGATAACAATGACAATACGAATGAAGACAACGAAGATGTTGGCGTAATTTATATTGACTCTAATGAAGAAAACGATATAAATTTATTTCAAATGGACGATGAAAGCGAAATGGAATAAAAAAATTAAGTATGTTTATTACTTTAATATTTTAAAAAAATTTGTAACAAATTAATATTTATTAATATATTTCTTTATTATACATGTAATAAAATAATATGTAATTATAATAAATGTAATATAATAATTAATAAAAGAAAATAATAAAGATTGAAAATCAAATTTTAAGTTCAAAAAAAATGTAATATTTTGAAAAAATAAAAATAAATTAAATATAAAAACGTTATTTAACGCTAAACGCTATTAAATAATGTTTAAATATTATTATATATCGCCGTTTTATAGTGTAAAATGAACATTTCGTACTTTTAACGTTATTAAACGCTTCTGACTAACGATATACGAACGTCGATATACAACGTTATTAATATGAAACGTTCGTAATACGTTATAAAATGGCGATATATAACGTTATATATACACCGTTCATAAACATAGTACGAACAGCACGTATTTATAGCGTACTAGAACATTATGTTCTAGTACGTAGGTGTCGTTCTAGAACGTAATACGAACGTTCCGTTCATATAACGTTATAGAACGTTATATAAAAATTACTGATGTATCAATCGGAGCATTAATTAAAAAAGTTTTTTTACTTAATAATTTGAAAATAAATAATTTGTACACATTCAGTATACATAATTTAAGGGTGGGGCAGATATTTTTAAATTTTTAAAATGAGTTTCTGTGGAGTTATTTAACATTAAAAAATCAAAAAAGATGAAATTTTCTTAAAATTACGTAATTTTCACAAATTTTTGCCAATTTTAAAATTGTTAAGGCAATATAACAAATATTCTCTATTTTCAGAATAATTTTTTTATAGGAATATGTTAATATATGTTTAGGAGCATATATTGATAAACTTTCAGACTTCTAACTAATAATTTTACTAAGCAAAAAAATTGTGGGACGATTTTGCTAAAATTTTGCTAATTGTTAATATTTATTGATATTTTGTAAAATTTTGAGTTTCATAAAATTATATTAAAATACTCTGACATATAAATTCAATTCCTAAGATTTTTTAAAAAAAATTTTAATTGATTAGGTTAAAAATTAATAGACATAGCTATGTAGGAAACGCAGATTCCAAATTTACGCCAATTTACCCCGATTGATAGGCAAATTAGCAATTAAACAATTAGTTAAATTTTTTACTAAATCACCAAAATAAAATGAATATCTTGATAGAGCTCAAAAGGAGTGTAGATATCNAATTTTCACAAATTTTTGCCGATTTTAAAACTGTTAAGGCAATATAACAAATATTCTCTATTTTCAGAATAATTTTTTTATAGGAATATGTTAATATATGTTTAGGAGCATATATTGATAAACTTTCAGACTTCTAACTAATAATTTTACTAAGCAAAAAAATTGTGGGACGATTTTGCTAAAATTTTGCTAATTGTTAATATTTATTGATATTTTGTAAAATTTTGAGTTTCATAAAATTATATTAAAATACTCTGACATATAAATTCAATTCCTAAGATTTTTTAAAAAAAATTTTAATTGATTAGGTTAAAAATTAATAGACATAGCTATGTAGGAAACGCAGATTCCAAATTTACGCCAATTTACCCCGATTGATAGGCAAATTAGCAATTAAACAATTAGTTAAATTTTTTACTAAATCACCAAAATAAAATGAATATCTTGATAGAGCTCAAAAGGAGTGTAGATATCAAAACAATAATAATAATTTTGATAATATTAGTGATGATAATAGTGATATTGAAGATAAAAACAATAACAATAATAATAATAATGAACCTGTTTTACGAAATATAGTAGATGTTAAAACTCGATAGAACTCAAAATATTATTCATGGCAATGACTTTTTAAATTACGTAAAGCTATTGAGTGGTTAGGTGCAACTTTACACCAGTCGAATGGAAAAAAATAGGACGGTTTTATTATGAATAGGATTCCGATTGATGGCTAAATTTGCTAAGATTTATTAAATATAGGCAGTTGATTTTTTCCAATTTATAAATAGGAATTTCTGATTTATGAATTTTCACAAATAGGATGTCCGATTTATGCATATTTCCGCCATCAATAGGATTCCGATTTTTGTTCATTTGACCAGTGTACCATTATCTAATAATTCAAATGATCATGCAGATGGTCACAAACTTAAAAATTTATTATTAAAACCTTATGAATAGAATTTGTTAAAACAAATTATAGATTTATTGGAACCTTTTAATGATGCTACTATATATTTCAGTGGAACATCATATGCAATATTATCAATAATATTTCCTGTAATACAAGCACTTAAATATAATTATATTTATATATCACCAAATGAAAATAATAATAATGGTAATAATGATAACGAAAATAATAACAATGAAGATGAAAATGATAAAGAACAATGTAATTATATTTTTATATTATTTTATTTTATTTTATTTATTATTTTAATTAACTTTAATATTATTTTATAGATATATCAAATTTTATACATGAATCATCAGATGATGATAGTGATAGTGATGAAAATGATAATTCAAATAGTGATCTTGATACTCCTGAAAATTTGCTTCAATTAAAAAAAACTACTTCAGAAAGAAATAATTAGCAAACAATAGAATTAATGAAAAAAACTATATATGATTCACTTTTTTATTATTGAGATCAATTATCAATAATTAGTCTTCTTGCTACAATTTTAGATCTATAACTAAAATCTCTTTCTAATTTTGATGATGATATTCAAAAAAAAGTGAAAGAATTAAAATCTCAATTATTAAATTTAATTAATATACAAAGAACAACTTTAATTTCAAATTCTAATATAACAACATCTGATTTTCAACATGATCACTTATATATTTCAATATTTGGAACAAATACTTCTAATATAGTTAATCCAACAAGTGAATTAGAATTTTATTTAGATCCTATATATACACCTATTGCAAATTATAATATAGATCCATTTAAATGGTGGGTTGAACGAAAAATACAATTTTCAAACTTAATTATATTAGTCAGGAAATATTTATCAATTCCTGCATCATCTGTACCTAGTGAACGTTTATTTTCTGATGCAGGAAATCAAATTATTGCCAAAAGAACAAGTCTTGATTCAAAATTAGCCAGTAAAATGATGTTTATAAAAAAACATTCCAAATTTAATCAACTTTATTAATAATATTTTAAATTTATTCAATTTTATTAATAATATTTCAAATTTATTCAACTTTATTAATAATATTTTAATAATTTTTAATGTTTAATATAATATTTTTTTAATAAATATAATAAATATATATAATAAATAAAGGAAAATATTAAAAAAAATAAATGTCATAATGTAATTATAAAATCAGAAATAATTATTGATTGTTTCTACATATAAAACTTTTTAATCTATAAGTAAATATTAAAAACTGTAATAAACAAACTTAAAGAAGAGAATGATGTGCATGTTCAGTAGAAAGAACAAACTTATATAATTAAAATTAAAAGAATAATTAGCATGTAAAGTTTGAACAGATTTTTTTATTTATTTGAACTTTAACTACTAATTATTCTCTTAATTTTAATAATATAAGTTTGTCCATTCTACTGAACATGCACATCATTCTCATCTTTAAGTTTGCTTATTACAGTTTTTAATATTTACTTATAGATTAAAAAGTTTTATATGTAGCAACGATCAATAATTATTTTCGATCGTAAATTTTGACGATTAAACCTATNAGATCCATTTAAATGGTGGGTTGAACGAAAAATACAATTTTCAAACTTAATTATATTAGTCAGGAAATATTTATCAATTCCTGCATCATCTGTACCTAGTGAACGTTTATTTTCTGATGCAGGAAATCAAATTATTGCCAAAAGAACAAGTCTTGATTCAAAATTAGCCAGTAAAATGATGTTTATAAAAAAACATTCCAAATTTAATCAACTTTATTAATAATATTTTAAATTTATTCAATTTTATTAATAATATTTCAAATTTATTCAACTTTATTAATAATATTTTAATAATTTTTAATGTTTAATATAATATTTTTTTAATAAATATAATAAATATATATAATAAATAAAGGAAAATATTAAAAAAAATAAATGTCATAATGTAATTATAAAATCAGAAATAATTATTGATTGTTTCTACATATAAAACTTTTTAATCTATAAGTAAATATTAAAAACTGTAATAAACAAACTTAAAGAAGAGAATGATGTGCATGTTCAGTAGAAAGAACAAACTTATATAATTAAAATTAAAAGAATAATTAGCATGTAAAGTTTGAACAGATTTTTTTATTTATTTGAACTTTAACTACTAATTATTCTCTTAATTTTAATAATATAAGTTTGTCCATTCTACTGAACATGCACATCATTCTCATCTTTAAGTTTGCTTATTACAGTTTTTAATATTTACTTATAGA
The DNA here is from genome assembly GCA_003547095.1 of Diversispora epigaea. Classification (NCBI taxonomy): domain Eukaryota; kingdom Fungi; phylum Glomeromycota; class Glomeromycetes; order Diversisporales; family Diversisporaceae; genus Diversispora; species Diversispora epigaea. The sequence goes on from PQFF01000021.1 coordinate 957,135, forward strand.
TTAAAAAGTTTTATATGTAGCAACGATCAATAATTATTTTCGATCGTAAATTTTGACGATTAAACCTATTTCACCCAGTTTATACCTTCAAACCGGATGAAACTGGATGAAATCGGGTGAAAAAAAATTTTTAGAAAATCATCCAGATTCATTTAGATATCCAATTTTAAAGTCATTCGGATATCCGGATGACTTATTGGAACATGGTTTCAAGCCCTAGTAAAGATCTCACATAATAAATTTTGGTGGTAAATTATTGATTTAATATATAAAATTATCAAAATTCAAGAGTTTAGAATTCTAAATAAAATAATAATAATTTAAAATTTAATTCTGATAAATTGTAGTCTAGCTTTCAAATAATTATTTGTCACAAAGTTTTTTTTTTAGTATTACTATTTTTATCAGAGCTATAATATTTTTAATTATTGATTAAATGTTTAATGGCTTATGGCATTTCCACTGTACTATTTCTATGGGTATGCAAGGATCCGTACTTTCTCGAAATAAAAATAATAAAAGCAAAGATGTAATCGAATGAATAGTACAGAAAACCTTTGTGCCCATATCAGGAATATACTTGCACGTAAAATTATTTTGGAGCCTTGAAATTGTAATTTTGGAAAAAAAAGTCGAAATAGTTTTTCATAGAAGACGAAATTATTTTACTTAAAACCTGAAATTTTTTGATCATCCAGATTTATTCTTTAATTGAAGATACATATAACTGGGTACTTTTTTTATTTCCATATATAGAATAGATTCTGTATAAATCTCAAAAAGTCGAAATACCTCAAAAATCCAAAATCAATTTTGGGAACATGTATAATCAGAAAGTTTTTTTAATCATAAATTTACGTAATTTTTTTCGTAATTATATGGAGTGTAATATTTTATGTAAAATTTTGCAAAAATATTATATAAATATACGAATTGTAATATTTTATGTAAAATTTTATAAAAAATATTGTATAAATTTACGATCTGTATAAATTTATGTAATATTTTTCACAAAATTTTATAAAAAATTTATGATCTCATCAGGAATTAAATATAAACGTTCTAGTGCGTCCAAAATACACCGATTTATAGCGTCCTACGAACACCACCTACGTTCATATAGTGTATTAAATATGCCGTTCTAGTGCGTTCTTTGAACGCTTCGTATATATAGCATACTAGAACGCACCGTTCTAGTGCGTTCTCCGAACGTTTCGTATATATAGCGTACTAGAATGTACCGTTCTAGTGCGTTCTCTGAATGTTTCGTATATATAGCGTACTAGAACGCACCGTTCTAGTGCGTTCTCCGGACGTTTCGTATATATAACGTCCTAGAACGCCTCTATATAATTCCGGATGCTGTATAATATTTTTCATAAAATTTTACAAAAAATATTATGTAAATTTATACGGATCGTAAATTTATACAATATTTTTTGCAAAATTTTACGTAAAATATTACGATCTGTAAATTTACGTAATATTTTCACAAAATTTTATGTAAAATATTACGCTCCATATAATTACAAAAAAAATTATGCAAATTTACGTGGGTATTATAAATTTATGTAAATTTACGGTTAAAAAAACTTCCTGATGTATTGTTGAAACGTTACAGAAGATTATTGAAAAAGGAGAAAGAATACCTAATACTTTTAATAACAAACCAAACTATAACAATAATAACAGAGAACAAGGTTATAATAATTATAATAGCAATAGTGAACAGAGCTTTAGAAGTTATAATAATCCACCAAATTGTTACTATTGTGGACAGACTGGACATATGGCTTGGAATTGTTCTATAAGACAAGGAAATTAAAGAAACCAAATAAATCTGGCTGCTTCTGTTGCCCCACGATCTACCAATACTGTGTCTCTTTTAACTAATATGGTGACGAATCAAACTGCACAACAAGTTTTACAAGGAGACGTAAATAATAATATGTTTATAATTCAAAAAAAGAAATCCAACAACCTATCTCTACTGTTTGAAAAAAAATACAACATTTAAACTAACAGGTGCACTTCAGGAGGGTAAGAGTGTTGATAATATAAATTTCTCATTTAAGACTAGAGATAATAATAGAGTAATAGAAGAAAGTATTGGGTTCACAAGTAAACAAGATACTCTGCAACTTATCGCGAAAAGATTATGTTTTGCAAAAAAGAAAAAGGAAGTATCTGAAGATTTTAAATAAAAGAAAAGAAAGAAAGTACTACCAGTCCAATAACCATTTATGACACAAAATGCTCTGCCATATTCCATCGTCTCAGATTTACTTGCGACAAGAGTCAATATTACTTTAGGACAATTAATGGCTATGCCTCATTATAAAAGTGAGACACAAAAGTCTTTGACACCTAAGTATACAAGAATTGTAAAAATAGTCAATTATACAACAGTAACAGTAGAAAGGAATACATCTATGACTTGTAAAGTTCAAGTAGCTGGATAGAAAGTTAAAATAATACTTGATAGTAGTTCATCTATTAGTATTATTTCAAAGAACTTCATGGAATCCATAGGACAAAGGATTGAGAAAACATCTGGAAGAAAAATAACTGGTATATATGAAAAAAGACATCCTAGTTTGGGAATTGTAACACAAGTATCAATAAAATTAGAAGAAATTGTGGCAGCAGTTGATATAGAAGTCATTGATGCATTAATTTTGGGAACAAATTGGTTAAGAAAAGCATGCGCCATAATAGACTACCAAGAATGTAAATTAATTTTAAAAGATAAAAAATGAACAGCTCAAATCTCTTGTAGAAATACTAGAGCTACTGTCTTGGACAATGATAAAGAAGCATCAGGAAATTTTAATAAGCGAAAACTTGCGCAAATTTTCACTTCGTAAATTTCCGCAAATTTCCAACACCTTCGGAAATTTCCGTAAAAAATTTTCGCAATATTTCGCAATATTTCGCAATATTTTCGCAATATTTCGCAATATTTTCGCAATATTTTGCAAAAATTTCGTAAGATTTCGCAAGGTTTCGCAAGATTTTCACAATATATTGCAAAATTTTATAATATTTTCACAATATTTCACACAAAATTTTGAAACTTTTCATAATATTTCGCAAATTAACATTTATTTTCGTAACTTTTTAAAATTATATTATATTTTTATTTATATTTTTATTTATTTTTTTTACAAAAAAATTTAAAATAATACAAATTTTGAAAAATAAAAAGATTATTTTTTGTTACTATTATTATCACTATTATTTCTTTGATATTATTATTTTTTATTTATCTTTAAAAATATTCGAAAGACACTATAGTAAATAAACAAAAACGAAAGTATTATATTTTTTTGTAAATTTTCGAAATATTTTAAAATTCTTTAATATTATTTTTTATTTACCTTTAAAATATTTAAAAAACACTATAGTAAATAAACAAAAATGAAAGTATTATATTATATTTTTTTGTAAGTTTTCGAAATACTTTAAAATTCTTTAATATTATTATTTTTTATTTACCTTTAAAATATTTAAAAAACACTGTAGTAAATAAACGAAAATAAGAATATTATATGTATTTTTGTAAGATTTCGAAATATTTTAAAATTTTTTAATATTATTATTTTTTATTTACCTTTAAAANATGGTTTTATTATTATTATTATTATAGCCCTCGCAATTTTATTATTAATATTATCCCACGATTTTTAGCCCTTACGATTCTTGCCCCCACGATTTTATTATTATTATTATTATTATTATTATAATCCCACGGTTTTATTATTATTATTATTATTATTATTATAGCCCCCGCGATTCCCACGGTTTTATTATTATTATTATTATTATTATAGCCCCCGCGATTCCCACGGTTTTATTATTATTATTATTATTATTATTATAGCCTCCGCGATTCCCACGGTTTTATTATTATTATTATTATTTTTATT
>PQFF01000021.1:964041-987469 GCA_003547095.1 Diversispora epigaea
TAGCCCTCACGGTTTTATTATTATTATTATTATTTAGCTTCTATGATTCTTGCCTCCATTATTATTCTTAAATTTTTAAAAAAGATATTTTAGAAGGAATGTTAAAATTTTAATATTGTTAAATAAATTTTTTTTATCACATTTGTTTAAGTGTGACATGATTTGATTGGCTAAATTAAAATAAGAATTTTTTTTATTTTATTTTTCCGCGAAAATTTGCGGAAATTTGCGCAAGTTTTTCGAAAATTTTTTAAAGTGAAAATTTCCGCAAATTTTATGCAGAAATCTTCCGGAAATTTTCACTTCAAAAATTTTCGAAAAAATTATGCAAATTTCCGCAAATTTTCGCGAAAAATTGCGGAAATTTTTGAAGTGAAAATTTTCCGGAAATTTTCGCCCCTTAAAATTTCCTGATGAGAGGATAATAGTGAAGAAGAATATGAAGAAAGTAGAGTAGAAAACACTGGTTGAATGAACAAAAATCGGAATTCTATTGATGGCGGAAATATGCATAAATCGGACATCCTATTTGTGAAAATTCATAAATCGGAAAAAATCGACTGCCTATACTTAATAAATCTTAGCAAATTTAGCCATCAATCGGAATCCTATTCATGATAAAACCATCCTATTTTTTCCATTCGACCAGTGAAAGTTCAAAGGAAACTAATATAAGTCACAAGTTCACAAAATTATTAAAGAATTTCTGAATCTGGTAGCCAAAGATCTTTTGAAATTAGAAAAAACAAACCTTTATCAGCATATAATAAATACTGGCGAAGCAAAGTCCATTAAATTAAACCTCCATAGAACCTTGCCCCGATACTTGAAATTTTTGAAGGAGGAAATAGTAAATATGCTAAAGAACAGACTAATTCGAAAGTCGTTTAGTCCTTGGTCCACACCTATAGTACATCAGTAAATTTTTTTAAACGTAAGCCTTCGAAGTCCTTTACTCCGATAACCTTCGAATACCTTCAACGTAAATGTAATATTTATGAAGCTTATTGGTACCGAAAACCTTCATTTTTATTAATAAAACGTAATACTCCGGAGGTTATTAATATCGATAACCTTCAATAACCTTCACTTTATCATAATAAACGTAATATTTGCAAAGATTATTAGTTCGATAACTTTCAATAACCTTTGAAAACGAAATTATTACAATAATCTCCGACATAAAAAATTTCCTGATGTAGTAGTGAGTAAGAAGAATAGGAAATTCAGATTTTGTGTAAACTATAAAAAATTAAATGCTGTTATGAAACCTGACGCCTATACAGTACCACGAATAACAGACATGCTAGATGCTTTAAGCCATTCCGCCTTCTTTTCAACTTTAGATCTCGTTTTAGGTTTTTGTAAGTAGAAGTATTCGCTAAAGACCAAAAGAAAACTGCTTTCACTATCCCATTTGGTATCTATGAGTTTCTTGTAATGCCTTTCGAACTTATTAACGCCCATACAACCTTTCAGTGAGTGATGGATAAAGTTTTCCATGAGGTTATTTGGAAGTTCGTACTAGTATATATAGATGATATTATCATATATTCGAAAACTTACAAAGAACATTTGGAACATTTGAAGAATATGTTTACACTTCTGGGAAATGCCAGACTAAAGATAAACTTGAAAAAATGTAACTTTTTCAAGATGAGATTAATATTTTTGGAACATATTATAACAATCAATGGAATAGCCCCAGATCCTTTGAAGATTGAGAAGGTGCAGCATTATCCAGTTTCACAAAATAAGACAAATGTGAGAGCCTTTTTGGAATTAACCTCATATTATCAAAGATTTGTAAAAGGCTTTGCCACAATTGTGAAACTATTACACAACTTTACGAAGAGAAGTGTTATATTTGAATAGAAGCCTGAACACCAGCTCACGTTTAATACATTAAAAGGATGGCTAACTTTGACTCCTATAATGACCTACCCAGATTTTTCGAAATGATTTATATTAGCTACCGATGTATCTGACTAAGGAATTGGAGCTGTGCTCTTCCAGAAGGATACGGAAAATCTTGAACACCTTATCGCTTACGCCAGTTATCTTCTGTCATCTCCCAAACAAAATTATACTGTGCTAGAAAAAGAATGTCTTGCCGCAATATGGGCTGCATGATATTTTAAACATTACCTATATAGCCTTAAGTTTGATTTATATACGGATAAAACTGCTTTAGCATGGCTAAAAAATCACCCACAACCTAAATAAAGAGTTGCTAGATAGATTTTTGAACTATTTGAGTATGATTACGAATTTATTCATAAACAAAGAAGGCCTAACACCAATGTTGACGCACTATCTAGAATAACTAATTAAGACAGCAAATATAATAGAACTCAGATATTTATTAAAGATACAAAATCTCGAAACTTTTCAGAAATGGATATAGACACTTATAATCAATTAACGGAATACCTAATAAATTATACTTTTCTACCAAACGGCACCAACAAATAATAACGAAAGTTGCAACAACAAGCGTATTATTATATAGTTCAAGATAATATTTTATATGTGAAATAAAGAGAGTGATCTTCTAAGGGTAAAGAGAAAACTTAATGAAAATATTATATAATATGCACAATGTGTCAAATGCCAGACATTTTGGTATAAAGGCTACCATAGATAAAATGAGACAACAATACTTTTGGTCTATGATAGGTGAAGATATTTGAAATTACATAGAGACATGTGATATATGTCAAAGACAAGGCAAACCTAAGCCAACTGAAGTATTGCAACCTATTGGAGTAGGACAAGCTTTTGACCAATTAGGAATAGATATTGTAGGCCCCTTGAAGTTAACAACAATGGAAAAAAGATACATAGTAGTGGTTACGGATTATTTTACAAAGCCAGGACTATTGAAAAAACAGATGCGAAAACTATCTCTTGATTTCTATATGATTAAATTATATGTAGGTATAGTTGCCCAAGAGAAATATTATCTAATAGAGGAGCAGTGTTTGTTAGTCAAATAGTAACTAACCTGATAGAAATAATAGAAACTCACCAAAGACTTACGTTTGTTTATCACCCTCAAAATAATGGACTAACAGAACTATAATCAAACACTCTGTTAAACTTTAAAGAAATGTGTAAAGGAAACAGCGCAAGAATAGGATACATTGATAGCTTCGGCACTTTTCGCATACCGAACAACTAAAAATAAAATGACAAAATATGAGCCATTTTATTTACTATATGGACAAGTCCCTACACTACCCATAGAACTTGATATTATTACTTGGCCAGTTGAAGAAATTGATGAAAAACAATTTAAAGAAATGATCTACAAAAGAACTGGTGAAGCTGCATGAATATTTGAAGATAATCGAATTCAAACATCTAATAATATTAAGGATGCACAAAAACGGCAAAAGATAACCTATAATAGGAAAATTCAAACGATGACATACAAGATAGGAGATATGGTGTTAGAGTACAGATCTGATTTACAGAATGTTCATGGCGATAAGTTTCAAGACAAATGATCTGGTCCTTTCTTTATTCATAAAGTTCTTGATAATGGCTCTTACATATTAAGAATCAATAGTGGAGAAGTTTTCAATAGTCAACCTGTACATGACAATTGATTGAAATTGTATAAACAAAGGAGTTATCATCTTATGTGAGATAACGAGTAAACAATAGACTTGTTTAAAAGAATTCGTAAGATTGCGAAAAGTTCTGAAAAATTTTGTCAAAAAACTTTTTTTTATTATGAATAATATTACAATTCCAAACAGCTTACGAAAAAGAGTTCATGAATTAAGAAAAGAATTTTCACAAATCTTAGGAGAAACTCAGATTATCATAGACAACACTGGTACATATTTGGTAATTTTATTCATAGTATTTATGTAAACCGCATGTAAACTGCATGTAAACCACATATAATATATTACACACGATATATATGCATATTATACATGGTTTACATGCAGGGTGGTGTAAACCACATGTAAACTGCATGTAAACCATATATAGGTACATGTAGTTTACATGTGATTTACACTACCTTGCATGTAAACCACGTATAATATGTATATATATTGCATGTAATATATTATATGTGGTTTACATTATACATGTCGTCAAAACTATTGAATTGAGTCAGACGCAATTAAAATTGAGAAAAATTGGAGTTGAGTCAAAGCAAGTTTTAATTTTTACTAGTAACTGACACAATTAATTGAGTCAGAAGCAATTAAAAATTGAGTCAAGGCTAAATTAGTTTTGACGACATGTATAGTTTACATTATACATGTTGCCCAAATCCCAAATAATTTGGGATTTGGGACGCCAAAATGCACAAATTACTAGTATTTGGAATTTGGGATTTCGGCAAAAAATACTAATTATAATTTGGGATTTGGGATTTGGAATTTCAGCATTTGGGATTTCAACATTTGGATTTTGAATTTGGACGACAGGTATAGTTTACATGCAGTTTACATAAATACTATGAATAAAATAATTTCCTAATGATGCTGTAATGGAAATTGATCAACTCGTGAATAGTGAAATTGTTATGCAATACGATGATACATTAACGATGTATGCGGTAGATATTTTTACAGCTCTAGAAGAACAAGATCAGGTTATTGGTCATGACTTAGACAAACTCCTATGAATAGTGACAGATATACATGGAACAAATGGTCAAAGAATGAATGCATATAAGAAACTTGGTGATTATCTACAAGATACTCAATTAGAAAGTACTGTGACAGTACTAAAAAGAGAATTACATGAACGATTTCACCAAAATGGAGCACAAATTTACCAAATAGCGACATCAGGAAATTTTTTATGTCGGAGGTTATTGTAATAATTTTGTTTTCAAAGGTTATTGAATCGCAAATATTACATTTATTATGATAAAGTGAAGGTTATTGAAGGTTATCGATATCAATAACCTCCGGAGTATTACGTTTTATTAATAAAAATAAAGGTTTTCGGTACCAATAACCTTTGTAAATATTACGTTTATGTTGGAGGTATTCGAAGGTTAACGGAGTGAAGGACTTCGAAGGCGTACATTTAAAAAAATTTACTGATAGACATGAATACAATCATTATTTCAAGTAATGGAAATGTCGTACATCAGAAACTTTTGAAATGTTACGCCAGATTGGATCTATAAACTGTTAAAATCAGAGTTAAAAAGATTTTTGCAGCTTTGTAAAACAATGGGTACATAATTAATGGAAGATCTTTTGGAAATAGGTGTAGGGTCACAGGAGCTTCCATTTGAAGAAGGAAATATTTGTGGCGAAGTAAATTGGTAATCAGGTGAAATGTCACGGGGATGATATTTTTGTGACACTAGATANATGGTCAAAGAATGAATGCATATAAGAAACTTGGTGATTATCTACAAGATACTCAATTAGAAAGTACTGTGACAGTACTAAAAAGAGAATTACATGAACGATTTCACCAAAATGGAGCACAAATTTACCAAATAGCGACATCAGGAAATTTTTTATGTCGGAGGTTATTGTAATAATTTTGTTTTCAAAGGTTATTGAATCGCAAATATTACATTTATTATGATAAAGTGAAGGTTATTGAAGGTTATCGATATCAATAACCTCCGGAGTATTACGTTTTATTAATAAAAATAAAGGTTTTCGGTACCAATAACCTTTGTAAATATTACGTTTATGTTGGAGGTATTCGAAGGTTAACGGAGTGAAGGACTTCGAAGGCGTACATTTAAAAAAATTTACTGATAGACATGAATACAATCATTATTTCAAGTAATGGAAATGTCGTACATCAGAAACTTTTGAAATGTTACGCCAGATTGGATCTATAAACTGTTAAAATCAGAGTTAAAAAGATTTTTGCAGCTTTGTAAAACAATGGGTACATAATTAATGGAAGATCTTTTGGAAATAGGTGTAGGGTCACAGGAGCTTCCATTTGAAGAAGGAAATATTTGTGGCGAAGTAAATTGGTAATCAGGTGAAATGTCACGGGGATGATATTTTTGTGACACTAGATAAACTTTCAGGTGATTGTCATCTTTGTACAAGGATGAAGAATGCTGTGCGAGGATGAAGAGGATGAAGGATATTGTGCAAGGATAAAGGATGATGCACAAAGGATGAAGTATGAAGTACAAAGATGAAGTGTAAACAAAAGAGAAAGTATAAATACGACTGTTGTCGAAAGTAAGTTTCAGTAGTGAAAACTCAGTTACTTAGATCACAGTTAGTCATTAATTAATAATTAGAAATAATTCAGAACAGTTCGAAATACTTTAATAAATATTATATAGAAAAGTAAACTTCTTTCAGGAACAGGAAAGATACATCATGCTGTAATATTTCTGTTGTTGAATGATACTTTACTTTTAAAACTTCATCAGTAAATTTTTTTAAACGTAAGCCTTCGAAGTCCTTCACTCCGTTAACCTTCGAATACCTCCAACATAAACGTAATATTTACAAAGGTTATTGGTACCGAAAACCTTCATTTTTATTAATAAAACGTAATACTCCAGAGGTTATTGATATCGATAACCTTCAATAACCTTCACTTTATCATAATAAACGTAATATTTGCAAAGGTTATTGGTCCGATAACCTTCAATAACCTTTGAAAATGAAATTATTACAATAACCTCCGACATAAAAAATTTCCTGATGCTTTATATTTTATATTTTAATAAACTTATACTTTGTGTTGTAATATTGCGAAATATTATTAAATATTGTTTGATACTGTGTTACTACTTTTACTCCACCTTACTCACTGTGCCTTCATGATTAATTTGATTATTATTTGATTATTATTATTATTTATTATTTATTTATTATCTGTTTCGAGATAGGCAAGTTTAGATCAATTGATTGCTTGATCTACTGCATCAGGAAGTTTTTTTAACTGTAAGATTGCGTAAGATTACGATACCCACATAAATTTACGTAATTTTTTTCGTAATTATACGGAGTGTAATATTTTACGCAATATTTTTCGCAAAATTTTATGAAAAATTTACGATCCGTACAATATTTTTCGCAAAATTTTATGAAAAATATTACGCAAATTTACGGATCGTAATATTTTACGTAAAATTTTGCGAAAAATATTGCATAAAATATTACGCTCCGTATAATTACGAAAAAAATTACATAAATTTATGTGGGTATCGTAATCTTACGTAATCTTACAGTTAAAAAAACTTCCTGATGTGGCAGATAGAGCATATTATTATTTGTTTGTGTGATGCAAACTGAGAGACTGATTTGAGAAATTGTTCGAAATACTATGCACTCCTGTGACAATATTATGCAGTATAGGCTTCTTAGCATAAACATTAAATATTAGGTTTAAAAGCTTATTTTAGCTATGTATAGAAGATATAAAAATAAAAATAATAATACAAAATAACAAAAGCGTGGGCTGATAAATAAGTTTATGTCACATTATCAAAAAATATCATTTATTGGTTCATTTACACATGATAATTACATTATATCAATATCAATGCTTCGACATGAAAATAAACTTTCTTTAAAATTAGTGTCCATGACTTTATATAATCCAGATATTTCTTTCTTTAAACCCATAATATAGTAATAATGAAATAATAAAATTTACTGTAATGGTTGTATAACTATTATGCTGTTAAATAAGTTGATTTTCAACCTGCTAGCAATCTAAAAATATATTTATATTATTTTGCTTATTAAAATTTTCTGTATAGTTTTATGATTTGTGTTAAATACATTTGCTGACTCATAACTGATTCTTATCTAATTNCATTAAATATTAGGTTTAAAAGCTTATTTTAGCTATGTATAGAAGATATAAAAATAAAAATAATAATACAAAATAACAAAAGCGTGGGCTGATAAATAAGTTTATGTCACATTATCAAAAAATATCATTTATTGGTTCATTTACACATGATAATTACATTATATCAATATCAATGCTTCGACATGAAAATAAACTTTCTTTAAAATTAGTGTCCATGACTTTATATAATCCAGATATTTCTTTCTTTAAACCCATAATATAGTAATAATGAAATAATAAAATTTACTGTAATGGTTGTATAACTATTATGCTGTTAAATAAGTTGATTTTCAACCTGCTAGCAATCTAAAAATATATTTATATTATTTTGCTTATTAAAATTTTCTGTATAGTTTTATGATTTGTGTTAAATACATTTGCTGACTCATAACTGATTCTTATCTAATTTCTTGTCAATTCACCAAACCAATTTGGAACCAATTGATAATATATTTCCTAGTAATAAAAAACATAAAAATTACTCGTTATTTATTTGATTTTATTTTGTTACGGATGATGTAATGCACATCAAAAAAAATATATATGTGACAAAATCGATGGAGTCATATTCGTTTTTGGTGAAAATTATTTTCATCATTATTAACATCATTAATTCGTTTTAAAAATATATTCATTATCTTCACAGTTCCGAATTGAGATTTTACTTTAACAAATGTACAAAAATTCTATCAATAATTTGTACTAACTATTTTTTAATATTATAACAATAATTACTTCGCTGTAAACTTAGATTTTTTAAATAAATTTATGACCAAATTATTTTTTACCATAGTTTGTTTTTTGTTTAATATAATTCTGATATTTGTAATTAGGGTAGCTGCGCATCATGCAATTCTGCGCAGGACCAGTACGATCTCTAATTGTATACTATTTAATCAGGAGTTTTTTGACACTTTGATTAGTGCATTCTTTAATATGGTTAATACCAGTGATCTATCTTACAATTATTTTTAATATTAAGAATAAAAAAAAAGATTTATAAACTGATTAATATTTGATAAATAAAAAAATATTATGAAATAAAATTCAGTAAAAATTATTATATAAATAGAAAATAATAATTATTATTATTTATAAATTAACTTATGTATTAATTTGCTCTAAAAATACAGTTATGATAACATATGTATTATTTTATTGAAAGATTTGTATTTGTCACTCGCAATAACAATTATTTATAGTTAATAAAAAACTAAAAAACATGAAATAACCTTTCTTATTAAAAAAAAGAACATTGAAAAAACTAAAAAACAAGTGAAAATTATATTTTTTACTAAAAATATTGTACTTATTGCATAGGTAACACTTATAAACATGATATTCACATATAAACATTTTTGAGCTAAACTATAATAAAATTAATAAATATTTGAACTAAGAAAATAATTGTATATATAATAAAAAAAGGAATAAATAAATGACACAAGTTTTAAAGATTTATTTTTCATCATTCTTATTATTGATATTTTTAAACATCTCAGTTCGTTTTCTTGTATTATACATCTTTTTACGATTATACTCTTTTCTTTCATTTTGGTTAATAGCATTTTTTCCTGGTTCACTGTATATTCCTTATTGTGTTCAACATCTTCAATAATATAAGAATCAATATGTTTGTGAATTTTATTCTCCATTTTTTCATGGTTATGTTTATTATTATTATTTTGACTAACAACCTTTTCTCCCAAATTGTTACCTTTGTCTGTATATTTTTTATTGTATTCAATCATATGTTCACCTTTGTGAATTATATTTTCCACCTTTTTACTGTTATGTTTATTCTTTTCATTACGATTAACAACATTTTCTTCTAATTCATCATCTTCATCTATATATTCTTTATTGTATTCAAACACATAACTATCTTCAACAATATCAGAATCAACATGTTCATGAGTTTCATTTTCCAATTTTACACGTTTAGATGAATGAGAATCAAGAGGTAAAGAATTAACAACAGATTGTTCCATTTTCTTATCGTTATTGTGATCTTGAATTATCACTAATATCTTGGTGAGCAATAAGGAGTGTTGATCTAACTGATTTATGTGACTCTGATGCAGATTGAGAAAAATTGTAAACTTTTTTTTATCAGTAGAAACATCCACATAAAAAGTTTCTACAGCATATACATATAAATCTTTTTGTATGACTTCCATTTGTCCTGTAACAAAAAGTACTAATTCATTTGGTCAGATGGAATTCATCAGATGTTTAAATTGTTTGTTGCAATATGGAAATACAACCTTGACAATAAAATCATTACTCTTTTGACTGATATAATCTTTAACTAATACTTTAATCATTGCATTTTCAGTATTAATTTCTTTTGCTGTGTCTTAAATTGTGCCAACTAATGAAATTTTTAGAAGACATCTATTTAATTCAGGTTCTTTTTTGATTTCGAGATGAGTTGATATTGCAACAATCATCTAATTAACAAATAAATCAATAACTGTTTATCATTATATGTATTGGATAAACATAATGATCAATTACCTTTAATCTCAGGTTGTCATTATAACTTCCAGGTGTAATTTTTCTGCCTATACTATAATACTCATCTTTTCTGAAAATGGACTGCATATTAAAATCTCTTTCAAATTTATCAAATGGAACAAATAGAACCATCTCAATGTTACGATCTTCAACTTCAACAGGATAAGTGCCTATTGACTATACAACAATTAAATTGTTTCTTTTTTATCAGTTATATGAACTTGATTGATTTTTACAATTGTGTCAACACAACACGGCATTTTGCAAATTATAAAAATTAATAAAGTCTGTAATTTTCTCAAACAAAGTATCCTTTAATACATATTACAATGATGAGAAATACTTATATCATAATATTTATATTTTCAAACTAAAATATGTGTCAATTCACAAATTACCAACACATTACAATTTTTGCTTGGTCAAAAATCAACAGAATTATGAGATAAACAAGCATGAAAATTATCATAATTAAGCATGAGAAAATAAATTTGTGCAATGGTCAAATCAGTCAAGTGTTATAGTTTAAACGTTGACAATATAAAAAAGTTTTTAAAAAATATGTTTTTACTTTCATACAAAAGCACATATAGATTATTTATAATTAATAAGTAAATTAATATGATCCTTTTACTCATAAAAAAGCACAAAATCAACCTTTCATTAACAGAGAAGTATGAAACTATTTATTATTTTTTTCTTGATTTTATACAAGTGGTATCAAAAAAATTTGATGGTATTAGAGGATTTCATAAATGAGGTAAAACAATACTAAAAAATAGATTAATTAAAAGGCTTGAAAACAAGAGGTAACACCATTGCAACCGGATTACAAAAGATCCGGGATAATGGATTAATTTCATATTTATTCTTATTTTTATTAATAAATTTTTTATAATATTAGAAATGATTTAATTAATTTTAATATTTTTATATTACTATCATAAAGTTTACAGATATTAAAAAAATATTTAAAAAATTCAAATTTGACACACAAATTCAAAGAGTTACAAAAAAATTTTTCCGAATAAATTAATTTTTTATAGGATTGTATGATTACTGCATAATATTAATTGATGATCCGCCACCCAGCTGTACAACTATGTTGGCAATATTATATAAATACTCGATCATAATTTGCTCATCATCAATCTTTCTCACGATCCAATGATTAGAATGAAATAATTAATAGTCATAAGGCTAACTAATCAAGGAATAAATAATTTTAATTTAAAAATAAATTATAAATTTGATAACAATTTTTTAATAAATTTAATAATAATAATAATAATAAATAATAAAATTTGATATTAATAATCGGGTTACCAGCGCAAATTTACACGAATGCGTGAGAAAATAAAATTATTTGCAATCTCACGATTACTAATAAACACAAAATACAGTCATTGTACAAATTAAATAGTCACAAGGACAATACTTATTATACGGTCACAATGACATCATTCGTAAATCATAAAAGATTTACACTCATCATCATTACGATTTTAACAAAAAATTCAAAACCATAACACTTTCCCAAATTAAACAAATGAAAATCATAATTAATACTAAAAAAAGAAATCACAAAAATCTGCATAAGCGACATCAAAAAAGTTGAAGACATCCATCCCTCTACATTTCATGTTACACATTCAATGTGATCGTACTGGTATAAAATAAATTTTATTAGAAAAATAAAGATCTTATCTAATTATTTTCGTGATTCCATCATATTACGAAATCCCAAGCATTGAAATAGTAACGATCTTATTATCAATTCGTATTAAAAAAAAAAAAGAAATTAGGTTGATGATTCTTCATAATTTTCATAATTATTACGAGCTAATTCTGCAATATACAAAGTATCATTATTTTCTTCATCAAAAGTTGAAGTTTCCATTACAAAAAGTAGTAAAAAATAAAATTAAAAAAATTATCAAAAATGTCGTACGTGCGAAAAAATAAAAAAAATACTTTAAAAAAATTTTTTGGTTAAAAATGGTAATCCGATGTTAATCATTATCCATACAAATGCATACAAATGGTAATGTTNTAAAATTTGATATTAATAATCGGGTTACCAGCGCAAATTTACACGAATGCGTGAGAAAATAAAATTATTTGCAATCTCACGATTACTAATAAACACAAAATACAGTCATTGTACAAATTAAATAGTCACAAGGACAATACTTATTATACGGTCACAATGACATCATTCGTAAATCATAAAAGATTTACACTCATCATCATTACGATTTTAACAAAAAATTCAAAACCATAACACTTTCCCAAATTAAACAAATGAAAATCATAATTAATACTAAAAAAAGAAATCACAAAAATCTGCATAAGCGACATCAAAAAAGTTGAAGACATCCATCCCTCTACATTTCATGTTACACATTCAATGTGATCGTACTGGTATAAAATAAATTTTATTAGAAAAATAAAGATCTTATCTAATTATTTTCGTGATTCCATCATATTACGAAATCCCAAGCATTGAAATAGTAACGATCTTATTATCAATTCGTATTAAAAAAAAAAAAGAAATTAGGTTGATGATTCTTCATAATTTTCATAATTATTACGAGCTAATTCTGCAATATACAAAGTATCATTATTTTCTTCATCAAAAGTTGAAGTTTCCATTACAAAAAGTAGTAAAAAATAAAATTAAAAAAATTATCAAAAATGTCGTACGTGCGAAAAAATAAAAAAAATACTTTAAAAAAATTTTTTGGTTAAAAATGGTAATCCGATGTTAATCATTATCCATACAAATGCATACAAATGGTAATGTTTAATATTTTTAGGCACAAAATTGTTATACGAAATAGGAACCAATCGTTATTGACCATAAATAATTTAGATATTTGTCTCATTATTACAATTATACAATTATAACAAATCAATACACATGCATGCATAATAATAAGTATTAATTTTAGCCAAGAATTTTGTAAATACTTGTGCAACGTGCGAAATGTAATATTATATATTCAATATTATATACATTTTCTATGTTTCAAATTTCTGTGATTCTGGATGTTTGTCTCAGATTCCCATATTTTTCGGATTTCTCGGATTTCTCGGGTTCTGGGCATATACAGTGCTTAAAATTCGAATTTTAAAATAATATTTAGAATTTTATGTGAAGCTTTTTTTTATGTGCAAAGGTTTCAAATTTTGAACACTGGGCATATAACATATAATTAATATATATATAGAAAAAATATTCGTGCGTAACAATGCACATGCGTTATTTCGTTAGTAATCTATCTTTTAATTACTGCATTTGTCATGATTGGTGAGATGATGATATAATATTACATGAGATCAAAAAAACAAACAAAATACATAAATATAAATACTGGGCGAAAACATTAATAAATTATTAATCCATTATTATAAATCTCAAGTTTGAGAAAGATTTTTAATCAAGAAAAACGAATATTTTTTATAAATAATTTTTATTAATGTTTTATACACGCAAAACATTATATTTCATTCGAAATAACAAAACATCTTAATGAAAAAGAAAATCGGATATTCATTTTACTTATGTACTTCATTGTTATTTATTATTGAATGCAAATTATTTCTTTTTTTTTTATATAAATACACGTTGAAACGAACAAATAATTTTTGATTCCTCGGTCAAAAGCGAACCCGATCTTCGTTTTATTTAATTATCATTTCTGATTTCATTCTATCTTACTCAATCTACTGACCATAGAGCTGCTGCTTTATTATTTTATATTCATAGTCATATTTATTACCTTTCTTTAATCCTTTTCGAGATCCTTTTCTCCAACTATTTTTTATATCTTTTCTTCATTCATTCACTATTTCCTTTATATATTACTGCGATATCCTGTAACACAAAAGAGAGGAAATCATAATAATCTATGCAAAACAAACAACAACGGGAAATAAATAAACCAAGCATGGGTAAATCTTTATTCATTATTTACTAAAAATAATAATGATATTATTAAATAGAAAGAATTATAATGGTTTAACATTTTTTTACATTATTATTATTATTATTAGATAACACCGACGAGAAATTTGAGAATGAAAACAGTAAAGAAGGATTTGACGAATGTATACTTGATTCATTTCGATACAATGAAGGAAGAAGATTTCATAATGTATTTGATGCAAAATATTTCTTTCCAAATGATATTGGAGAATGTGATCGTCTGCAAGAACAACATTATTTAATTCAACATGCTTGGAAAGGAAATTTTTCATCCCCTGTTCAATCGACTTTAAATCAGCCTGGTGCTACTGTTTTGGACGTTGGGTATTTATTAATTTTTTTAATGTCTTTTTATTATTAATTTAATTTTAATCCATTATTTCTATTTATATAATATAATTTTTACAATTATTTTCTTTTTATTTAGTTGCGGTCCAGGTTCATGGGTAATTGATATGGCATGCACTTTTTCATCAGCAATATTTATTGGTTTGGATATTTCTCCAATATTTCCTTCCGATCAGAAAAAACCATATAATGCGTCTTTCCTTCAAACAAATGTGTTAGATGGTCTTCCATTTCCGGTAAAACAATAATATATATATTGAATGATTTTTATATTTAAATATTTTTATTTATTGTTACTTTTATTATTAATAGGATGATACATTTGATTTCATCCACCAAAGTTTGATCGCCTCAGCTTTGAAGGAATCTCAATGGGAAAATGTTGTAATTTTAGAACTTATTAGAGTAACTAAACCTGGTGGTTGGATTGAATTTATGTATGTTTTTTTCTACAATTTTTTACATGATTTTTATTAATTTATTTTATTTTTTTAAACTTGACCTAAATTTTTTATATTAATTTTATTTTATTTTATTTTATTTTTGCATGATTTTATAGGGAACTTGAAAGTAGTAATGCCAATGAAATTCAATCTCCAAATTACTATAAATTAGTTAATTCAGGTTAGTAGTTTTTTTATTTAATTTTTTCTTTTTTATTATTATTAAAAATTAAAAAATATTTTTTATTTTATTTATAGTCTATAATTTTTTTAGCAAACAGAATATAAATATAAGAATTTGTCCAGTTATTAAAAGTATTCTGAAAGATAATAAACAAATTAAAAATATCAAACGTGAAATATGTGCAATTCCTATTGGACAATGGGGTGGAAGACTTGGTGAAATGGTAATTAATTTCACATTCTCTCATTTACATTATGCCTATCTATTTTACATCAAATTTACTCAATTCATGCTGATTTTTCATTTTTCAATACTCACAAAAATATTAGATGATCATGAATCTTATGTCTATTTATTTAGCTTTTAAACCTTCATTATCACAATTTATGGGAGTTACTCATGAGGAATTTGATAAAATATTACAATTATCTCGTTTAGAAATTGATTCAAATGAATTTTCTTGGAACATGTCTAGGTAAGAAGAAAAAGAAGAAAATATTTTATTTTCATAAGTTTAATATTATTTTTATTATTTTATTTTTAATTTTAATTTTAATTTCTAAAAAATTTAATAAATTTCAATTTTAGAATCTATGCTCAAAAAAAATAAAGCTCTAAAAAAAAGAAAAATTATTCTTTTTTTTTTAACAGTAAAAACAATGAAACAATAAAACAATATTAAGATTATTTTATCAAAAATTCTTATTAGGAGATAAAAAATTTATGCAATATCTATGACATGCTATTTATTAATTTTTATTGCCACACAATTATATATGCAATTATATTTATCATCAATATAAATAATTATTTATTATTTTATCCATTTTCCTCTTTCCTAAATTCCCAATTGTTTATTATTATTATTACTATTATTTCTTTTAGAAAAAAATTTCTACTTGTATGTAATTTCATTTATTTATTTTATTATTATATTGAAAAAAAAATTCATCTTTTGTATTTTTTTGTAAGATTAAATAAAATAAAAATATGAAATGGCATTGCTTTTTTCAATGTCAAAATTAAAAATAAAATAAAAATAGTAAATATACATTAGAAAAGAAAGAAAGAAATAACAAATGTGTGGTTAATTATAATTGTTGTTTAAATAAATGAAAATACAAAAGAAAAAAAAAATAAAAACCATGTTCATTTAATATTGATAATCATTAAAGTGAAATCTACTATTTATCATAATTATTATCATTAGAAAATTTCAATAGGCAAAAATTTGCACAAATTTTCACTTCGTAAATTTCTACAAATTTTTGACACTTTTGAAGATTTGCAATATTTCACAAAAGTTTCCATAACATTTTCACTAAATTTATAAAATTTGCATTTATATATAGACAAATTTTTTACATTTTATAATTTATTAATATTATTATTTTATTGTGGTATTTCAAATATTACTATTATTTTATTTACATTAATTTTAATATTTACAAAATTTTCGAAATATATAAATATTTAAAAATTAAATTTTTTATTATTCTTCCTCACTTTCATCAATATTTACTATTTCATTAATATTTGTCACCTTTGTCAGTTTCATCAGTTTCATCAGTTTCGTCAGCTTCGCCGCCTTCATCAATTTCATTGTCTTCATCAGCTTCATCATTATTGCTATCATTTTCTTCATCTTTTCTTATGAATCTTATTTTTTTATTTTTTTTCGCAAGGTTTCAATTTCAGTAATTCTTTTATTACTTTTGGAAACTGCTGGTTTTCTGGAAACTGCTGATTTTTTGGGAGCTACTAGCCTTTTGGAGCCTTTCGGAAGAGTCTAATCCATATTTAAAACTTTTATTATTTTCAATTTTATTCTATTTTTTTAAAGTTTCATTAGTTTTNCTTTTTCATGCACTAATTTTCATGGCTTTTGCTACAATGCTTATGGGGTACTTTACAAATTTTGAAAATTGATGTTTTTATTTGTGCACACAAAGTACTCTACAAGATTTGGAGCTTTTTTGTTAATTACAAATTTTTTAAAAAATTAATTACAAAACTCCTTAAAATGCTAATTTATAAATTTTTTTTACATTAACTCGTATCTTTTATAGTTACCTTAGAAGAAACTGTTGATTCAAGGTGTCTTCCAACAGGATATAGTACTAGCAAACCCCCATCACAAGATACTTGTGATCATTGTAATAAAAAACTTAATAATGATGAAGTATTAATGTATGGTCATGGTTACTACTATGAATGTTATCAGATTCTTGAGTATGGGTGTCGTTACTGTGAAAAATATTACAAGTGCAAAATTTATAGCAATGTAAAATCATTTTTAGAAAGGTTAGAAAAGGGTTCCAATATTCTTACTCCTGAAGAAAATGAAGGTGAAAAGGTTTTAGTTAAAGAGAATGAGGTAATAGAAGAAGTATAAATGAATAGAAGTCAAGAAGTACATAATAAACTTTTAGAAGAACTTAACTGTATTAACACTTGGTAATATTGTATAATTATTTGAAAGGTTTGAAATTAATTAAAAAAATTTAATAATAATATAATAATGATATAATAACAATATAATAATAATAACATAATAATAATAAATAAATAAACATTACTTGTATTAGAATAGTCTTTTTTAATATACTATTATAAAAATACCCTTCTAAGTAAACTTTCTCAAAAATTGAATCATATTGGATCTAAATAAAGGAAACAAAGAAATAGTTTTAAAAAATATAATTATAAAATTTCATCATTTATTAATTAGTGATTTTTGTGACTAGTCATATGTGCAATGAATTTTCAATTAAACACTATTGTAAAACTAATATAAATATTTGTGTAACCTGATGATTAAAATCTAGACTTTTCCTATGCTCATCTCAAGTTTCCTGATAAGGATTTTCCAAAATCCAGTTGATCAGAACTTAATTAGGTAGATCCATTGAGTTTGCAGTTACCGTATATCATGGGCCATAGTACCCTGGGTCTTTAACAAATTTCAAAGTTTTCACCTTATACCTGGGGTACTTTACATCAAAACAAAAAGAGAGGTATTGTAAACAATCAATAGAAATTAAAGTAAAGCAATATATTTTCCACCATGTAAAATACCCAGGTATTTTAAAAATCCAAATAATTTTTGATAGGGGGTACTATACATAAGGGGTACTATAGCCTGCAATATATGGTAGTTTGGGATCAACTAAATCGTCTGATCAATTATCATCGTCTCCTTATTCCACTGCTCTTGCTATTATTCAAGTTATTTTTCCAATTTTTGATGGGCTCTTATAATACCGTAATATGCGGCCCAAAATATCTGCCCGGGCAAAGTACCCCCTATGAAATGTACCCTTATATAAAAATTTGTAAATTTTCAATATATTTTAATGTATACTTGTGTCTTATAGGATAATCATGATTTGTGTATGATATTTTATATCTTTAAATAGTAAATTTATATAGTTATAATATTCTTTTCCATGCAAAGTACCCCCGGGTACAATTCATGTTTTCAGGTAGTGGGGTGTAACATATCCGGGTCTTTTGGACCACATATTACGGTACTTCAAAAAGTTATTTGGAATCACTTGCACTTGCAAATAAACAAATCATTCATTTATCTATTTTATCTTGTAAAGTATGTGTAACAATAATTATGAAGTTGAATTGTAAGAATTGAATGTATCTTCGTATTAGAAAATTTCTTTAAGGTTGCAATATTATTTATTACTTGATGTTAACTCAATTTGACATCAAAAAAAATAAAAATATATTTGAATAGTAATATAAACTTGTAGACTTCTCATAAAACAGTGAAAAGATATACGATCTTAGATTTTCACAAAAAAAATTAAAGCAAATCTCTCCATTTCAAAATGTGAAAGGTATAAAATTTTGCAATTTAAATCTAAAAGATATGAAAATTTATAATATAAGTTTAATACATTAAATTCCTTTTATTTTAAATATTAATATCAAATGAAATATTATGTATAAGCCAATGAAAAATATATATTTCAAGAGAAAAAAGAGAAGATCTCACATTTTCATGACAACTAAATAAACAAGTAATCAACAAAACACTCAGCAACAACAAAACATTTACCAAAAGGAATACAAATAACAAAAACCAAAATCTCTCAAAATTAAATAAGGACATCTGAGAAAAAAAATAAAACACAATGACTTCACCTTTCACAAGTCTCCTCATACTTTCCTATAGTTGTTGAATAGGGAATACTTTCTTTCTTTTCTTTTGTTTAGGATCTTCAGATACTTCCTTTTTTCTTTTCTGCAGAACATAATCTTTTTGCAATAGGTTGCAGAGTATTTTGTTTACTTGTAGACCCAATACTTTCTCCTATTACTCTATCATTGTCTCCAGTCTTAGATGAAAGATTTGTATTATTCGCACTCTCACCCTCCTGAGGTGCGCTTGTTAGTTTAAATGCTGTATTCTTTTTCAAACAGTAGAGATAGGTTGTTGAATTTCTTCTTCTTGAGTTATAAACATATTACTATTTATGTCTCCTTGCGAAACTTGTTGTGTAGTTTGATTTGCTACTGCATTAGTTAAAAGAGGCACAGTATTGATAGGTCGTGGGGTAGCGGAAGCAGCCAGATTTATTTGGTTTCTTTAATTTCCTTGTCTTATAGAACAATTTCAAGCTATATGTCCAGTCTGCCCACAATGGTAACAATTTGGTGGATTATTATAACTTCTAAAGCTCTGTCCTCTATTGCCATTATAATTATTATAGCTTTGTCCTCTATTATTATTATTATAGTTTGGTCTGTTATTAAAAGTATTAGGTGCCCTTTCTCCCTTTTCAATAATCTTCTGTAATGTTTCGGCAATAGGTGCGAAGGCTTTCTGTACTATTACATCTTCGCTTTCATTATTTTTACTTCGAGAAGGTACGGATCCTTGCATATCTATAGAAGTGGTAGTAGTATATCCTGTTATAGCTTCGGAATAAGTTTGAGCATTTTCTTCAAATTGTTTGGCCGTTCTAATCGCTTTTTCAATGTTGGTTTCTCTTGGGACATAATAAATGGTTGGGCTTGATAGGCAATATCTTTTCGTAATCCTTTCAAAAACTGCCAAACTTTTTCGTCTTCGCTTCATCTATTATTGTCATCTATTCATTTAATCAATTTCTTAATATCGTTTGAATATTGTTCTACGGTTTCGTCTAGTTTCTGTACTTTCATTTGTAACTCAAATCTCCATTGGTTTATTAACACAGTTGTTTGAAAGGTGACCAAGAAAGATGTTTCAAAGAAGGTTTGGTTTGTATTGTTCCAATGATTAATGGGATTTTGTCCTTCTTGCGTTTCATTGAATCATTGTTCTGTTGTACCCTGTAGATATCTGCTAACTACTTGGAGTTTGTATTCATCAGTATATTGGTTTATTCTTGCCGATTGATTAAATTCTTCTAACCATTCCATGGGATTTTGGTTTCCTCCGAAAAATGACAGCATTCTTGCATTATTTCTTATGTGAAATATATTTTGGAGTCCCAGTATCAGGGCGTTCATCTCATTTTCGCCAGCATTCATATTTGGTTTGGTAATTTTCCTTCGTTTTGACAGTTTGACGTATTATTCCGTAAGATTTTGTAAAAGTATTTTTGACGATCCTTTGGAGATTTTATCTAGTTACACAAATTTTCGCTTGACAATTTTCATTGTAAATCCTTTGATCTGGAAGAATTTCGTTATGTTAACAATTACTTTGATGATTACTTTTGATAGATTGCGAAACAAAATGGAACAAATCAGTTTTTAGAAAAAGAGAATTATAATATAATAATAAATTGTATATTTTCGAATTACTTTGTGATGTTAAAAATTACTTTGGTTATCCTTTCCGAAAAATAGAAATATAATGAGTACTTTACTAAATTAATTAAAGAATATAAAATTTGTGAAACAGATATGTAAATATTATAGGTTACTGCGTTGGATACTTTATGCCACCTCACAGGAGGCATCAAATTCTGTCACAGGAGTGCATAGTATTTTGAACAATTTCTCAAATTAGTCTCACAGTTTGCATCACACAAACAAATAATAATATGCTCTATCTGCCAGTAGGTCAAGCAATCAATCGATCTAAACTTGCCTATCTTGAAACAGATAATAAATATATAATAAATAATAATAATAATCAAATAATAATCAAATTAATCAAGAAGTCACAGTGAGTAAGGTGGAGTAAAAGTAGTAATGCAGTATCAAACAATATTTAATAATATTTCGCAATATTATGACACAAAATATAAGTTTATTAAAATAGAAAATATAAAGTTTTTAAAAGTAAAGTATCATTCAACAACAGAAATATTACAGTGTGACATATCTTTCCTGTTCCTGAAAGAAGTTTACTTTTCTATATAATATTTATTAAAGTATTTCGAATTGTTCTGAATTATTTCTAATTATTAATTAATTAATTCGTGATCCGTGATAGAAGTAAACAAAATGTAGATCGTTTAATAGTAAATTTCGGGGTTAATGTTAATTATAAAAAATCGTCTCCTCGAAATCTCAAACTTCCCTCTTGTAAAATTATGACAAAACGTAATAAATCAAAACCAACCCTTCTTTCTTGTGGTTCACTTATTCCTAGCTTGCATTATGGGCCATTTTCACGAGATTGGTGGTATACTACCACAATTGAAAATGAAATTCCGTTAGTTCCTATTCGTCTGGGAATGAAGATTGCCATCATTCTTAAAGAGCAAAAGTTTATTTTACGCGTTGTTCAAGGTTATTCAAGGCACTCACAACAGCCTGGTTATTGTTGTCAAGCTGGAATATTCTCCAGTAATGTTGAAGAATCTTGTAGTGCTGCGTTAACTTCTATATATCAACGTATTTTTCAGACTAAAACAAAATTTTCAGGACCACAAGAGTTGGGTTTTGATGATGATAGTATAGTGAATCAATTGTTAGAAGGAGTTTTATTTCGACCATTTTATATATTAGTTGATAAATTTCGAATTTTTATATATTCATTAGACAAACAAGACTTTGCATCGTTATTTGTGTATACATATTGTAAAAAAAGAAGTTTATTTGTGCAAACAATGGAGAAAACGTCTTGTAAAATTGAAATATACCATGAAACAACACTTGTGGTTACGTTTGAAGGAGATACACCCATGGAAGTTTGGAAAAAAACTGGGATTTTGCAAAAGTTAGATGGTTTCGTACTTTTTGGATTAAATGATAATTATACTAAAAAGAGATTAAAATCAAGAGAATTACCAACATGTCAACCTACCGATTGGACAAATGATGATACAATGAATGTATTATATTCATATTATTTGAAGAAACGTACACTTGCTAATATTAATTGGCAGAGTATGTTTTTAAAATGGACAAGTGGAATTATGGAAATTTGGTCATCCCTTCGGAAAATTTATCCCGAAAATCATGTATTTGGTGAGCGTGAAATAAGAGCATGGCAAGCATTTCTCAGAGCTGCAGGATGTACCAATATTACACCTTCCGGAATTGATAAATCTAAGGCAATATATTTTATAATTTTAAAAACTAAAAAATTTTATAATGATCGCTAAATATTTTTTTTTATTTAGTACGAATTTTGGACAAAAGAAATCAATTTTTTACATGATCAAGAAATATTATATACTTTATTTGAAAATGGCTTCTTGCGAACAACACTATTTGTTGACTTATCCAAACCGTGCAATGACTTTACAGAACGATTAGCTGATTGTTTATTGGAATCATATAAAGCAAATAAAAAAGGTATTGAGGGCAAAAGAAGAATTTTGTCTATTGTTGCAGATGAATTTTCATTAAAGGAACTAAAATTAATAAAGGTAAGAAAAAAAAGCAATAAATACAGAACTATTTAAATAATTACTTTATATAATAGTTTCAGATGTCTTCCTGAACCATCCAAGAAGCAAGAACATTTGCACGAATTAATGGGCCAGGTTGTCCTATAATTGAAAAGCCAGTTTTTCATCGTACTCGATTTTCCGAAGAAGCAAAAAATCAGTTTGAAAATTTTTTTTCAGATAAATCCATTGTTAATATGAGTTCATATAAAGTTGATTCACAAACCAAATTACCAGTGCTTTATTTAAAAGA